>RJWH01002035.1:244512-276836 GCA_004363575.1 Solenodon paradoxus | reverse complement strand
GACAAGATGACGGGACTAAATAAATAAAAATGCTTCTTCCTCCTCTTCCTTCCTGACTGCCTACTCACTTTCATTACCTGCCTGTACCTTTCACATACATATATGGGGAATATGAAGTTTGCCTTCAGTGTTGGTTCCCAGGGCACTTGTCCTTTGGACTTGGGCTCCTGTCTGATCCTCTGCTTATGGAAGAGTAGAATATATGCCCTAGGGACCATGAAAATTGGGTCCTGGCTCAGTCAAAGGAATGGAGTTGGTGGGGTGGGTGTTGAGTCTTGAATTCCAGGCTCTGTCTTGGGTGGATAGGGTGCAGGAAGGTGGGGCATGTGGACTGGGATGTCTCAGGCTGGGCCTAGGAAGGGCTCTGTCGCCGGGACTCAGTAAGCTGCTTTCCCAGTGTGGTCTGTGAGGAGCTGGTGTTCTCTGGCTGTAATGTAAGCCAGTGCTGGCCAGAAGGACCTGGAAGAGAAAGGCCTCCCTACACTGGAGCATGCCTACACCAGCCTGGTATCTCCCCTTCCTGAAGGGCAGGGGAGATATGAAAGAGGCCTAGGCTGAAGCCCAGACTGACCAGTCCAGCCCTTGAACTCTGGCTGCTGGAAAACCAGAGTGCTTCCCCTCTCAGAACACTACTTCCTCCTTTCCCTCTTGTCTGCAGGAAGGAGGGAGGGGAGACAAGACCTGAAACAGGCCAGGCCAAAGGGCCCTGAGCCCTCAGGTTTTCTGGAGCCCCTGATCCTGAAAGATTTGTAGGGGGGTTGGTGCCCTCCTTCCTAGGGTGCAGTTAGCCAAACTAGTCCCCAGCCCCACCCCTTGTGGGGTGGCACGTTTGGGGTGTGTCCACCAGGGCTGTCAGCTCTGTTAGTCAGCAGTGCGTGGAATCCTGGGCAGGAGGGAGAGCTGGTTGGCCAGCCTGCTCCTTGGCATGGAGACTGCTCCTCAGGGCTCCCACCAGCTCTGTTGCCAGGGACCTGGAATGGTGGGGCCTGAAGAGGATGGGACTGAGTGGAGATGGAGAGGGATCACTGGATCAGGAGGGACCCTCTCTCCTCCTGTTCTCACCAGTTCCTGAGCTGGACTCACCTTCCTGCTGGGCTGTCAGCACAGATGCAACGAGGGTCCAAGGTTGTCTGAGCTCATCACCCTTTCCAACCTCTATTAAAAAAGTCTGGCTTCCCTTCTGCCTGTAAACTTTTCTAAATTGTGTTGCTGCTGCTGCTGCTGCTGAGGACTGGGACCGTGTGAGTGAAGTGAGTTCTAGCGGGGCAAAGGGCAAGGGAGGACCAAGTATGCTTTCTGCATGTCCTCGGGGAGACCAGACATTGGGATCTAGCCTGGAAGTCCAGATTCTTGGGCCAGGGTTGCTGGTTTTCTGAACAGGAAGTTCTGTCCCTGCCCTGTCTGGTGCAGGGCTTCTGTGAGGATCCAGGTGGGGCATGTGTCCATCTATGAGCATATATGGCATCTGTTAGCTGTTGGGAGACTTGACTGGATATAACCCCAGTTTTACCTTTGAAGTGCTGTGTGACCCTCAGCAACTCACTTTGCCTTTCCAAGTTTAGACATAAACTGTGTCTGTGAAATGAAGCTTTTTGCCCTTTCAAGGTACTTGGTAACTATTGCTGAAGGTCCTCCCCAGAGGCTGTGGTGTTCAACCCCCACCTCCATTTTCCTGTAGTGGCCTGTGAAGCTTTTTGTGACTGGTCACTGCCCATCTTATCTGTTATCTCGGTCTCCACTGCCTGTCTCTCCCTCTTGGCCCTGTAGCCTTGCAGGTTGCCAGGCCTGCTGCACCTCCTGACCGCTCCTGCTGGCATTTCCCAGCCCGAGCTGACTGTTGTCCTGTTAGGTACAACCTCCCTCTACCCGCCAGACCAGAGCTTCCCAAAGGCAGACACTAGGTCTGTTTTATGTGTTCACTGCGGTACCCCCAGCACTTAGAAGGGTGCCTGAAGGGTGTATATGTGTATTTGTGTGTTCCTAAGCACTGACTGGGACAGGGTCATTGGATGGGTTACTGTTGGAGGACAGGTGAGACTGGGGCCCTGGATTATCAACTGCTCTGAGACAACCCTTGTGTTCTCTCTGCGTAGAGGAACAGGAGCGGCTTCGCTTGGAGCGGGAGCGGGAGCAGGAGCAGAAGAAAGCCAACAGCCTGGTCAGGCTGGCCCATGCCCTGCCCCTGGAGGAACCTCGCATGGAGGCACCACCCTTGCCTCTGTCCCCCCCAGCCCCCCCACCAGCTCCTCCCCCACCCCTTGCCACCCCCACCCCACTGACTGTCATTCCGATTCCAGTAGTGACCAACTCCCCTCAGCCACTACCCCCAGCCCCTCCACTGCCTCCTGCAGCCCAGTCTCTGACCCTGGCACCTCGCCAGCCCGCCCTTGTTAACACGCCTGGACTCAGCATTAAGGAGTCTGCCCCCCTGCCCACCAGGCCGCAGGTGCCCACTCCTGCTCCCCTACTGCCAGATTCTAAGACCACAGTTCCACCCACTGGCAGCCCCAAGCCTTTGCAGCCCCTCTCCACACCCATCCTGACCATAGCACCACACCCTGGGGTCCAGCCCCAGCTGGCCCCACAGCAGACACCTCCACCTACTCTTGGGACCCTGAAGTTGGCACCAGCTGAAGAAGTCAAGTCCAGCGAACAGAAGAAGAGGCCTGGGGGGTGAGTGAGATGTGGCAGAACCGAGGCTGGTGGGATGAAGAGACCTGCCTACATGCAAGAAAAAGTACCCTCCCGAGCTAGCCCTTCATAGCAGACAACTCTGATTAAAAGAGCCCTACTATATTTAGACACATTCTCTCTGTGCCCAGCCCCATCCATGGACTGGGGAATTGTTCTCAGACTGCTGTTCTCTGACCCCTTTCAAAGTTGGGGCTGATGGCCTTTTCCAGGCCTTTGGACAGAGTATTGGACTGTGGGCCTCGGTGAGGGTTGGTGTCGACTGTCCTATCTCTCTGGTTCCCAGGAGTCCGTCTCTCCTCGAAGGTGGGGGGACAGGATGGAGGGTTAAAGGGGCTGTGAATTGTGAGTACACATGTGCCCCCAGAGGGGTGTATGCACCAGACCACAGGGCAAACGTAACCCCACCGCTTCTTTTATAAAGAGTATGGGGCGCGCCCTGGTGGAGCAGCAGTTAGGTCAATCACCTCCAAAGAAGCAAGCCACACACCCCCTGGGTTCCAGTCCTGGGTCCGGGCAACCAGTGCGAACATCTAAATAAAAAATAAAGTGCTTCTTCCTCCTCTCCCTGCCTGCCTGCCTACTCGCCTTCATTCCTGCCTATACCTTTCCTTTAAAAAAAAAAAAAAAAAAAAAAAAGGGACCAGAAAAGGGCCTGTGGCATTTAGGGTGGGGCGGGGCAGGAAGGCCACCTAATGGGGTCCTTTCCCTGAGCCTCTGTCTGTCTGGTTTCAGGATCGGAACCAGAGAAGTCCACAACAAATTGGAGAAGAACAGGTGTGTGTCTCTGGGCCCGCCCCACCTCTATCCCAACTTGTCCCTTCCCGGGTTCCCAGGCTCTTAGGCCTTCCCTCCTGCCCCCGGCTCTAGCTGACCAGAGCTGCCCCTCTCCCCAGGAGGGCCCATCTCAAGGAATGCTTTGAGACCCTGAAGCGCAACATCCCCAACGTGGACGACAAGAAGACGTCGAATCTCAGCGTGCTGCGGACGGCGCTGCGGTACATCCAGGTATGGGGGAGGGAAGCGCAGCCCCGAGGCGAGCGAGCGCCGCCAGCTCCCTCTCCATTCTCCCGCCCTCCTCTGGGCCCCGCCTTCCGCTCGCTCCCGGCTCTCCCTCCCGCCTCCACGCGGGCGCCGAGCACATGGCCCAGTGACGTCAGTGGGGCTCCCCGCCCGGGAGGGAGCAGAAGGAAGTGCGCTTGCGCAGCCAGCGGAGGGTGGTGGCGGCGATGCCGCTCCTGGCTGCACCCGCTCTGTGGGCATAGCCCAACCTCCGCACGACTACCCGCCCCCCCGCCCCAGTTCCGTGTCAAGCCTGGGGTCTCTGGGCTCCACTTCACCTGATGCGCCTGTCAGTACGCCGAGGGTGAGAAGGGCTGGAGCGCCCCGGTGCCCCACGCTGCTGGCAGTGCTTGGACATGAACCCGGATTCTGGCCAAGGGGAGTGGTGTATCCTCAGCTTGGCTCCTTCACACCGAGGCGCGCCTGTGAAGCTCCCCACTTTTAGCCCTAATAGGGTTGAGATCTTCCAGGGAGCACACGGAAGTGCCACAACCAGAGTTTAAGGGTTAGGGAAATGTGACGGTCTGATTGGGTGACCAGCAGCCCAGGGTCACTGAACTTTCACGTAGGTTCTCCTTCCATCTGGGTTTTTTAAACAGCCCTTTTCTAGGAGCCATCATGGCCAGGTGTCCCCCACTTTGGGCACTAGCCCCGCCTCTGCAGTACTGGGCGTGGGGGCCGCCAGATAAGACAGTTGCCATGACTGCCCAAGTTTCGGTTTCCCTGGAAACCGGGGAGGGTTTCGTGTGCCTCGGAGGAATCTGTGGGGCCTGGTGCAGGCGGCCGCGCTCTGCTGCCGGGGAGCCGGCGCCGTCGGGCAGTGGGAGGGACTTAGGGCTCCCTGCCTGGGTGGGCGGTGGGAAGCTTCGGGGTCTCCGTCTTGGCGCTGAGGTAATTTGGGAGTAGGTGGCGTCACGACCCCCTGGGAGTGAGTAGCAGAGAGGGTCCTGCTGGGCTAAGAGCCAGCGGCTGAGCGCTACCCTTTCCCTACTCCCCAGGGCCGACTGCGGGGGTCACAGCCCGGAGGTAACCGGAGCCTGACTTGTCGAGGGGCGGAGGCCAGACTGCTCCCAGCCGGCGGCTCCTTACCCCGCCTCCCGCAAACGCGCCTTTCCGCCCGCCCAGAGGCGAGCGGGAGGGGCTGGCTTGTCTCCAGGCCGCTTCCCGGCACCCGGGAGGGGCGGGGCAGAGCCCGCCGATTGGCGGGCCGGGCGCGGGGCGGGGTTCCTGAGCGCGCGGGGAGGGAGGGTGCGGCCAGCCGGAGTGACCAGCAAAGCCGGGTCCGCGTGGGTGCGCGCGTGCTCCAACAGGGGCGGGGCTTCGCTTCAGGCGCTAAAGGCCCGGGAGAGGGGGGGCTGGATGGGCTGTGGATTTAGAAGGGTCCCGGGGAGTCTGGATTCTGGGATGTTTTTGCAGACCTTGCGCTTGAGTATAAATTTCTAGTCTTTCTCTCATGGCCTAGAAGCAAATTCTTGTCCAAATGTACATCTTGTGTGACCATATTTCCTCTTCTATATTGCAAATGTGTTGATTAGAGGGATAATACTATCTCCCTCATAGGGGTGTTAAGAAAATTGGCGCACACACACACACACACACACACACACACACACACACTCACACTCACGGAGATGGATGTCTGGTAAGAGTCTGGATTCTGGGATGTTTTTGCAGACCTTGCGCTTGAGTATAAATTTCTAGTCTTTCTCTCATGGCCTAGAAGCAAATTCTTGTCCAAATGTACATCTTGTGTGACCATATTTCCTCTTCTATATTGCAAATGTGTTGATTAGAGGGATAATAGTATCTCCCTCATAGGGGTGTTAAGAAAATTGGCACACACACACACACACACACACACACACACACTGAGGGAGATGGATGTCTGGTAAGATGTGTAATTTTGAAAATAAATTAGGAAATAGAAATTCATTAGAGCCAGCAGACTCAGGACATGGACTTGGCTGAAGAGGAAGCAGGGTCGAGCCAGGGTGTCCACAAGAGATACTTGTCCTGGTACTGGCAATGGAAGCAGAAACAGAAAACTTGTGAGGCTCTATATTTTCAGCTTCACTCACTCATTTATTCAGGTACTTTGAAATGTCTCTGCCTCTGTATCTGAGGACACAGTGGGGAGCAAAGAAAAAAGTGGATCTCATAGGTTTGGTCTTGTGGCAGATTATCAGCAAATAAAATAGGACTGTGACATAGTAGGGACAAGGATAGAAGGATCTGTTCCAGGGAGCTGGGGAAGTTGTTGCTGTGGAAAGAGCATCTGAACTGAGACCTGAAGGTCTCAGGATGGACTAGGCAAAGTGGAGCAGAGAGAGCCCTGTGCAACCAAATTTTCTCCAGCAGGAGCAGAATGACGTTTGGAGGTTAAAGATGGTCAGGAGAAGGTGGCCATGCAGAGATGGAGCTGCACTAGTTAGGAGTTGAAAGAGGGTACTAAGGTCATGGAGACTGAGTGTTTTGGCGGTGTGCTGAGGTGGGAAACTATGGGAAGGCTCTCACTCCCCAGCCAGACCCAGAGTGTCACAGAGGTGGTGAAGGATTTGCAGAAAGCCACAGTGAGGTAGACAGAAACATGAAGAGGAGTAGGCATTTACCAAACCAGACATCCAGGGACTTGTAAGGAGATGGGTTTAAAATGAAACAATGTAGATGGACTAAAGTTAGACCAGGGAAAACTGTCAGTGGTAGCGGTGGTGGGCCTTGACCTGTGAAGACTGGGCCAGGTGAGAATAGGAGGCCTTGGTCCCTAACATTTGCTCTTCCTGAACCAAAAGCCTAGCCTCTCTGCTAGAGTAGAGTTCCTTAGGATGGTGCTTCTAGTCCCCAGCTGCCAAGTTTGAGTGACTCACCGCAGGTCCTGTCATTGAGCATTGACATGCCCTCATCTGATGTCATATCCAACACTGGCTTCCTTGGGTAGAGCCAGGTGAGAAGCCAGGCTGTGTGCATGTGTGCATGGGTAGTGAGGTCTTCCTTACACTGTCTTTCTGGCAGAAATCAAGGGAGAAACAGATTCCTCCCAAAGCCAGGATGGTAGAGGTGAGTTGGAGGGAGTGTGAGGAAGTTGGGCCTAATTGGTGAGTGAAGTTGAAGTCATTGGCATGCCCAGGAGGGGCAGGTGAAGCGACAGGAAAGGGTGTTGCCAAACAGGCCATAGGAAATGAATTCAGAGAAAACCCACATCTAATGGGTGATCGTGATTTTCCTAACGGTAGAATCATCCTTGCCTTCACTCATAGAATTAGTGTTTTGAGGTGGAAAATTAAAGCTTGATCTATTTAGGGGGTCCTATGAGCTAGTGTCTAAATACTATCTGACAGTCTCGTTAAATGCCCAGGTGTGTGCCGCACATGCTGAGAAGGCATGGAGGCAGGAGGAAGTATTGGTCAGGGCATGGGGTGGGGATGGCCAGTGGATGAGGCGGGACCCAGATGTGGGCTCTGTACCTGCCTCAGACCAGCAGGCTTGGAAGCTAGGAGCAGGTCGAGGGAGAAATGTGGGAGGCCGCAGGGCAGGATTGCTTGAGTTAATCTGGCGGACCTGGCTATCATAACACGCCTGGACCGAGGAAAAGCCAACAGTAGAGAGGCCTGTGAGACTTTGATGAGTTGGATTAATAAAGTTTCAGAGTCAGGAGTTCATGGGAAGATGGGAGACTTTTGGTGTGGAAGGGAGCAGAGAAATAGCACATAAGCAGGAATGCCTTTGGAACTATTAATAAGCCTTATGGGAAGGGAAACTAGACCTTTTGGAAGTATGGCATCCAGCTCCTTACTTGAGGGCGCAACCTAAGAAGCACAAGGTCACTGTGGACCTGGAGGAGTTGAGGGGGAGATGGTACTATGATATAAGGGCATTCTCTCCTGGTGTTCTTACGAAGAGGGTGACATCAGTGTCGGGCGGGAACATAAACCTGTGGTGAAAGATGTAAGCCTCTCCAGGGGTGCACAGTGGGAATGGTGTTGTTGGGTGCCCCAAGAGCTGATTCTCAATGATCAGGGCAACTCAGGTACAGATGTGAAGGGAGGGGCTTGGGGATCATTCTGCTGGGGAGTCTGAAGAGCCTTGGGCAGTGTGAAAGTGGAGCAGTGTAGAGGTCATGCTTCCGGGCACTGTGCAGAGTTGTGAGAAGGTTGGATAGGAGGTGCAAAGTCAGGAACTGCTGGCGACAAGGTGAAGTCAAGGAGATGAAATGGGGTGGGGGGCACAGAGTCTAGTGGGTCATCATCCAAGGACACTGAAGTTACCACGGAGGCTAGAGAAGGGCCGGATTCTCTGCAGTTCTTTGGTGACTGGCTTCCAGGAAAGTGGCTTGTGGCATCAGTGACCATATGAATGGTGGTGGCGACTCTGGAAACAACCTGAGATGTTTCTTACCATTTTTTGTTTTGTTTATCCTCCTCCAGCCCTGGCTCTTAGACTGAGGTGCCTTAGCCACTGAGCCCCAGGGGAGCAGCCAAGATGTCTGTTACCCTTTCTGTCTTCTGCAGAATGTATGGAGTGACTGACTGCCGGGAGAGTAGATGGGAAAAAGGCAGCAAAGTCCCTCAGGACAGAGTTGGTGTGGGGCAGGACCCCCATACTGGGGAGGGACTGGAATGGATCTGTGCTTTCTTTCAATGGTGCCCACCCCAGAGCCCAAAGTCCATAGGACTCAGCGCCTTCCCGGGCAGAGCCCTGAACCAGGAGGCAGCTGTGGTCTCCAACAGCCCCAGCAGTCTGGGCCCCCATGGATGAGGGGTCTGGAGGTGAGAGTTGCTGTGGGGAGATGTTTGAGATACTGTAGGCCCTGTGGTTGCTGCTCAAGGCATCCTGTTGTCTCTTGGCCTGTTCTCCAGTCCCTGAAGAGGAAGGAGAAGGAATATGAGCATGAGATGGAGCGGCTGGCACGGGAGAAGATTGCCACACAGCAGCGACTGGCGGAGCTCAAACATGAGCTGAGCCAGTGGATGGACGTGCTGGAGATCGACCGCGTGCTCCGGCAGACGGGCCAACCTGAGGACGACCAGGCTTCCACCTCCACTGCCTCTGGTGAGCCAGACTGCTTCCTGCTCCATGTTGCCCTGCCCCTCAAACCCTGATCTCCCCGACCAGGCCCCGGCCCGCTGGCAGACGCCCCTTCCAGCCCCACTTTATCCCCACACTTTCAGGGGTTTCTGCTTTTAACTTGCTGCTTGCCAAGCCCTTTTAACCTGTCCTTGTCCCTGTGTCCCCCCACAGAGGGTGAGGACAACATAGACGAGGATATGGAGGAGGACCAGGCCGGCCTGGGCCCACCTAAGCTGAGCCATCGTCCCCACCCGGAGCTGCTGAAACCACCGCCCAGCACTGCCCCTGCACCTCTACCTCCCCACCCACACCCCCACTCCCAGCCTGTGGCCCTGTCTCCCGCCCACCTGCCTGGGCAGCAGCCACAACCTCCGCAGAAGACACCTCTGCCGGCCCCTCCTCCCCCGCCGGCTGCCCCTGCCCAGACACTGGTGCCCGCTCCAGCTCATCTGGTGGCTGCAGCTGGGGGAGGCTCCACGGTCATCGCCCACACGGCCACCACCCACGCCTCAGTCATCCAGACTGTGAACCACGTTCTGCAGGGGCCGGGCGGCAAGCACATCGCTCACATCGCCCCCTCGGCCCCCAGCCCTGCTGTGCAGTTGGCACCTGCCACGCCTCCCATTGGCCACATCACGGTGCACCCTGCCACCCTCAACCATGTAGCTCACCTTGGCTCCCAGCTGCCCTTGTACCCACAGCCTGTGGCAGTGAGCCAGCCCGTGGCAGTGAGCCACATCGCCCACACCCTTTCGCACCAGCAAGTGAATGGCACAGCCGGGCTGGGCCCCCCGGCCACCGTTATGGCGAAACCAGCAGTGGGGGCTCAGGTGGTGCACCACCCCCAGCTGGTGGGCCAGACAGTGCTCAACCCTGTGACCATGGTCACCATGCCCTCCTTCCCGGTCAGTACACTCAAGCTGGCTTGAGGATAAGGCCACTCAGAGGCCCCCAGTGGGGGCAAGAGGGGGACCTATCCCCCACTCTCCCACCCACCAGCTCCACACATTCCAGCCAGGCCCAGGCCCACCCCACCTACACCCACCCCCAGGCCTCCTAGGGGAAGGGGGTGCAGAGACTGAGCCGGGGGGAGGGGCCACCCCAGGGAGCTGGACACAGGGCTGGGGATTAGAAGCCCACTGCACTAGGACTTGATAAAGTGATGAGAGATTTTGGTGAACGTGCGCCTGTCCGTCCTGGTGCCAGTTGCAGTGCCGTTCCTGCCACCCCACCCTACCCCCTGACCCCAGTGCGATGTGGCCGTCCTGTTCTCTGACTTCCCCTGCCCTGCCCACCTTCCTGTGCTGCTGCTGTTGCTGTCTGGTGAGGGACCGGCCCCCTCCCAAGCCTCAGCCTTCTCTTCCCGGGCCTTTGGAGGGGAAAGGGAGAAAGAAGAACTGAAGTGACTTGGTCCACAAGCTGGGGACTGTAGGGGCCGTGCTCTGAGTACAGGTAACAGATCCTAGGAAGCGGGTCTGGAGTCCCACCCCAGCCTGGGGCTCTACAACCTAGTTGCAGTCACTGTGATTCATTACAGCAGAAGCTAGTTGAGGCAATTCTCTACCAATAGTAAACCAAACCCCAAGGGTTGCTAAGCTTCCTCATCCCCACCCCACCAGAACCCTTGCCACTGGACTCTTGACCTCAGATGGGCAGGCCAGGGGTCGAGTAGGGACAAAGTGACTTGGCTCTTTGGGCCCACCTCCCCCATCCCTGGACACTGGCTTCTAGAGGCAGAAGGGAGGGTTGCGTGGCATGTGCACCCCTGCTCCCCTGGCTTCTGCTCAGTGCTGTGCATTCCCCCAAGGAGCAGTGTCTCCTACAGCCTGGGAGCGGGGGACCAGCATCTGGTCTGGGTTCCAGGAGCCTGAAGCCACACTGGGGCTTTTAGGAAGTTAAAATCCAGGGGCTTGGTCAAAGTCCTCAACCCCTTTCTCAGCAGGCCCTGGGGGTCTGTCAGGAGGGAGCTGGGCCAAATAGAGGAGGGCTGCTGCTTCTGCCCTAACTTCTCCATTTCTAATGTCATCTTTCTTTTCCCTGAGCACCCCGCTTCTCCAGTGGGCTGCTGTGTGCCACTGCCTTCCTCTGAGGAACGGCCCTTCATCGGTTCAAGGGCAGGGCTGAGTTTGGGGTGGGAGTGGGCCGGCCACTGTGTGTGGGGGTGCTGCTTTCCCTGCCTCTGCCTTGGCAGACAACTTTGGCTTCCCTTTTTATGTGGGTATTTATTACAAGTGGCCTTGTGTCAGACACACTCAGTTACACACACATGCACACTCAGCCCCCCACCTGGACACAAAATGGCCTTTCAGTGTTGGGAAGAAGTGAGTGTTCCCAGGTGTTAAATCTGCATGACAGGGTGGGGGCTGGGGGACTGTGCAGGGGCCCCAGCTCCTCAGGAGTGGCCTGCAGGACATAAAGGAGGCTGGCGGAGGTCTTGAGTAGATTTTGATAATAACTCAATCCCTCCAGAGGACAGGTTTCTTGTCTTTCCTGGTGGCGGGAGGTGGGGAAGGGAAGGCCTTTTGATGCCTTAGAGGCCTCTAGGAGGGGGCCCTGTGCCCTTCCTCGTGCAGCGCCCCCCAAACCTCACAAGCTTGCTGCCTTCCTGCACCTGCAGCAGCCTCCTCTGGCCACGCTGTTCTGGCAGGGGACTGGTGTTGCTCTTCAAAGTGTGATTCTGGTGGAAAGAGCAGAGCGGGGAATGGGCAGACCTGGTGCCCAGGGAACAGCCAGAGAAGCATGGGTGACCTTGTCCCTCTCAGCTCGGCTCACCTCCCTGCATCCTGACGCTGTATGCAGCCAGTTTCCCCTGGGTCCTGCACAGATACCTCATCCGTCCGCTGCACCCCCACCCCCAGTAGTGGGGGTCTCCGAATCTAGTGCCGAATGACTATGTCCAGATAGGTGATGATGGGTGTTGTGCTGTTTTGTTGTCGTTTGTGAATGCTGTGACCTGTGCGCCCGAGGACCGCCTCCGCCAGCCCCTCCTCGCACATCTCCCCCGAGAGCTGTCGCCAGTCTGTCCTCACCCTGTGGGACCGCCTGCCCCTCCCCTCCCTCACCCTTCCAGCCTGGGGACACATGCGCACACACACATCTTACCTCTCATGCGTGTTTTACTTTTTGATGTTCAGAGTGGCTCACTGGCTGGGAATCTTTACCTCGGGCAGAAGGGGAGATTGGTTCCTCGGGGGACGGGTTGGGGGCAAAGAAAGGCAGGGAATGCCTGGAGGGGAAGGGGGGGGGTCACCGAAGCCCCTGCTCTTTCTAGGAACAGCTCCCCCATCCATCCCAGGGTCCCACCCCCCATTCCCCAAAGAGGTGGCCCTTGTTTACAGTGAGGACTCGGTCACTGTGTCTCCGTTTCCTGAAATATAAACCGTAGCGACCCCAGACTGTAGAGATTTTTATGTGTTTGGATACATCTGCTGTGTGGGAAAAAAATGACAAAAACCCTAATTTTGTACATATTGTATTTTTACTATTGAACTGTATCTAGTGGCAGTTCGTGTCCGAGACTTTAGGTGTTGAGACATGAACACTATCCATGTAATAAGCACTTGCCTGGAATAAAATATAAAAATGAAATAAACCTGCACTGAAACCAGAGCTGGAGCTACCAGCCTGTAGCATCTGGGTGATTTTATTGCAAAAGAGACCTTTATAAGCAGGCTCTTCAGCCAGAAGCAGCAGGGGCCTCACCCAGCTGACATTTGAGGGGCACAGTCCTCAAGCAGCTTGCAGGCCGCTCAATTTTAGAAAAAGATTCTGGACATTCCATTTCTGATCCCAGTGCTCAAATCCTAACTGGCCCTCAGAACTGCACTTCTGGTCTTAGACTCCTGCAGTCCCTTCTACTTCCTCAAACCATGCTTACAAACACTCTCTCGTTTCATCTCTTCAGAGCACAGTGGAGTAAATAAGCCCAGAACTAGCTCCTCTGGCAGATAAAGGAAGCAGGCTGTTTTGTGGTAGCCGAGTGACTTTCTAGCCTGGGCCCCGGTGGCGGTGGCGCTGTTAGCTCTCTGTTCATGTGGAGTTCTGTGCCCCCACCCCAGTCCCCTGCTCCAAGCTTCAACTCCAGACAGTCCCAGTAGGAAAGGTGGAGAGGGAACTCTTGGCCCAGAATCTGTACAGAAGGTAAGAGGCTTCTTGGGGCGGCGGTGTGCTTTGTGGGTTGCAGTTAGGACAGGTCATAAGGCTGTCCTTTCAGAGAAAGGAACAAGAGGAAGGGATTCGAGGTCAGGGGTCATCAAGCCACGTTTTAAGCTGGGTCTTAAAAGACCTTTATTCATCTAAAAGACCTTTATCCTTTTGCAGGCTGTCTCAAAGTGCGGAGATGAGCATGAGCTGGGGGAGCAGTTGCTGGGCCCAGCTCTAGACCTTGTGGGCTGCTGCCTCTGCCTTTTCTATCTTCCTGACATCTGCCCTACTCCCAGCCCAGCCAGGGAACTGACTCAACTTCTCTGAGGTGGGGGTGGTGACCACTGCGTCTTGGGGTCGCATTCTCTGAGAGCCAGCCTCAAAGGCCAGACCTGGTGCTCCACCCCACTGCCCCACAATCCAGTCAGCCCCTTTCTTTTCACTTGTGAGATGCTGGCTCCCTCTGCTGGTGGCTCCAGGAAAAGATGCATCCCATCCACTCCAAGAAAGGCCTAGGCAGAGTGTTAACTATGGAGCACCCATGCCATGTTAGACACTGTGACCATCACCAGGACAAAGATGAAGACTCTGCCCTTGGCAGTGATGTCCCAGAATGACCTCAGGGTTATCAGTATCTACAAATATTTTTTGAGAAAGGACGAAAAAGCATTTTATTTTACTTCCATTTAGTTGTTCATACTGGTTGATTTTCCCCCGGACATGGGACTTGAACTCAGGGGTATGTGGCTTGCTCCTTCAGAGGCAACTGACCTAACTGCTGCTCCACTAAGGTATGCCTATCATAGCTTAAGGATAAGCAAAGCTCCCTGCCTGCACTCAAAGGACAGCCCCCCACCCCCACCACAGCTCAGGGAAAACCTACAAGAGAGGGCCCTGTGGTCAGGGTAATGGAAACAAAAACTCCAAGCAAGAATCCAGGTGCTTCCATTTGCCAGCTTCTGCTCTGTAAGAGAGGAAGACTTACTTCCAGAGCTGGAGGATGCCTTGAGGTGCTGGCTACAGCACCCTACTTTGCTTCCTGCTCCTATCCACAAACACATTGCTCCAGCTGACCCACCCTTTTCGCTGTGGGATTCCCTCTGTCCTAGAAGTCCAGCCACGGGTCTGGAGAGCACCAGTACCTCTGGAAAGGGGAGGAGTGTGTGAAGGAAATCAGGACACTTCCAGGCTAGTTGAACAGCGGCCTGTGGGGAGCTTCTTTCACATGGAGTTACATCTGAGACAATTCTGATCGCTCCGGGTAAGAGGGGTGGTAATCCCTTGAAGGGGTGGTACTTCCTTGAGAGGTTTTATAGGGTTTCCTAGCCCCAGAACGTCTAGCATCAAAGGATTTCCTTGCTTGGTCAGCATTTAGTGAGTTGGCAGGTCCCTAATGCCCAGAAAGCCAGTGTCCCTACATGAGACTACATGTGGGTGACTGGAACCCTCTGGCTGGAGCCTTGGATGATGGGAAGTGGCTCTCTGGGGTAGGGGAAGGCAGCTGGGGACCTGTTAAGAGTCAGGCCCTTTCTATGCTGAAAGCTTTCTGACTCTTCCTCCTCCTGTCAGGCTGAAGCAAATGGAATCTCCTGCCCCATTCAGTGGGCAGGCTGGCTGGAGAGGCTGGGAAGTTCCTGTTGATGCCTAATTAAGCTGCAGCTCATCACTGTCACCGGTCAGGCCAGGAAAGAGGTGGGATAGGAACCTCTGTGCCCTCAGAGACTGGAGAGGGCCTTGGGTCAATCTGAGAAATGACCACTGGCTCTGGGACAAGATCACTCCAAGGGCCCTGGTGTCCTTGGGCTCTAGCTATCCATCTCCTCTCCACCAGCCCACAGCCAAGGTCCCCCTCTCCTGGGAATTCAGGTTGTCTTCCCACTCCCCTTGCCTCGAGGCGACAGCACGCTTTACCGTTCAGTTGTTGGGCTCACGGAATTCGCCGGTTGCAAAGTTACTGTCCAGTGCCAGCCCACAAGTAGCCCCAAGTCTCAAGCATTGCCAAATGCTGTGTTTATTGGTCTGTTACACTGAAGAGTATAGTTTCTGAGCCAAAAAACATACACACTCTGCTCCTCACAAAAACACTGAGTCACTGAGGCAGGCGCACAGTGGCCTCCGTGCTTGGTGGAGGCCAAGGACTCAGACGACAAGGGTGGGCAACAGGGAGGGGTGGCTCCCACACAGGCTGTGCAGCGCCCAGAGGCTGGGCGGGCGGAGGGAGGCGGTGCTGGATGCAGAAGGGTTACTGGGCCCACGCTCGTGTTTCTCAACTAAGGAAGTCTCCAGACAGTAGTGACTGCTGGGCAGGCCCAAGCCCTTGTGGCAGAGTCGCCTCCGGCCCCAGGGTGAGACCTAGCCTGCATGTGTTAGCGGGGAGGGGTGGGGATGGCAGCAAGCAGTGTGTCTAGGCCTGGGGTCAGGAGCTGGACCCTCCCTTGCATCCCCATAAGTTAGGCTTCTCCAAGGGGGTTTCTGGGCCCTTAGGCACTGCTGCATCTGGAGAAGCATGTGGAAGGCAGAGCTAGCCTTGCTTCTCACCAGGCACCCACCACTTCTCCACCTCAGGGACTCAGCAGATGCCTGACTTGGGTGATGGGTTGTCCCCAAACTCCAGGGCCTGTCCCTGAGAGGATGCCGTGACAGGAATACTCTCAAACGAATCACCCTAGGTTTTTTCTTGAGAGCATACGCTCCCACTGCATTCTAGATCATCCAGCCGGCAAAAGCATCATTTATGTTTTCAGGGATGCACCTAATGCAAAAGCACGAGCAGGGTGATGAGTATGAGACTGTACAGATACATGTGGGTGTCCTGTATGGGCGGGGAAAGTGCATGGTATCACCTTAGGCGGCCAAAGGCAATGGCAGTGCTGCTGAGGTGGCCTGGTCCCACCCAGGGCCCACATCCGGCTGCCCACCTCCGGGGAGAGCCCAAGGCAGCCCAGATCTGCTGCACCCAGGACACATGCCTGAACTGGAAGCTTTTCTGGCTGCCCCAACTGCTGGTGTGCATACACACTCTACCTGCAAAGGGATTCTCAGAGTCCCCTTGCCCCACACCAGCCCGGCCAGATGGGGCCCAGCTAATGGTAGCCCTGCTAACTCCATAGGGCCCCAGGTTGACCTGGGAGAGGCCATGGCAAACAGTCCAGGCTGAGACTACAGGTGGCAGTGGCGCTATTCCCAGGTGTTTGAAAGGGGAGCAGAGTAGCTGTCCCCAAGGCAGCTGCTCTGGGGCCAACCACTCCCATCCAGGTTCTGACTGGAGGGCGTTCTGGCCCCTGACTTGCCCTGTAGGGCCAGCACTGCCCGGAGTCGGATCCCAGGCTCACAAGCACTTTGTTAGAAACAGTTCAGGCAGGGAAACTGGGCTGAGGGGGGGCCCCCGCTGTGATGCCCTGGCCTCTCCCTGCGGGAACCCCCAAGCCTGAAGCCCAGCTCCGCTGGCTGCTGCCTCCTGGCTGCAGCCCTCATTTGTTTTCTATGAGCATCTGCACCTTGTGGACGAGGCCCCGAGCAATCCGCAGGATCTCCTGGGCGTCGTGACGCTCGGCCCGTTCTGGGGGAAACACGAATGACTGTGGCAATGCTGGAGCCAGAGTCTGGGAGGAGGACTGGGGTGCCCACCCTGACAGGTGCTGACACTGCTCACCGCGAGGGACCTGGTATTCCCGAGAGCCCCTCAACCCTGCCCGGGCTAAGAGTACTGGCCCCCACACCCCTGTGCTGGGGGCAGCCAGTGCCGCTGGGCCAGCGCCTACCATTGAAGAACTTGATGATGTCGGTGAAGTCCATGCTGTTGTCACGGATGATGTCACGGTAGGCCTCCACCAGGGCCAGGGCGATGAACAGGACAAAGTGCTCTGATGAGATGTGTCGGGCGGCCCAGACCACCTCCCACACGGCAAACACGTCCTCATACAGCAGCTCTAGTGACAAGAAGGACCAAAGGCTGAGCCTGGCTGCCCACAGGCCTCCTGATGAAGCCACATGTGGAGCTAGAGCCCTAAGCACCAAAATCCTGGGATTCTCCCTATCATATACAGTCTGGTCCAAAACCGGGGTCCCCCGCCCCAGGTCAAGATCCCTGGGCCCCCGAGACCACACCTGCACTCTTGTCAGCTAGAGCAGCTCTATTTTACAGACCTCGGTGCTTGGGGAAAGGACTGGTTTCAAAAAAGTTCTGAAAACCGTTGTCTTGGTGTGACTTTCAGCGCCGGCTAAACACTGAATTCACTTAAAGAGCTTTAAAAACCGAGGATGCCCAGGGTACTGGCTTTTCTAGAAAGCTCCTGAGGTGATTTCAAAGTGCAGATAGGGTTGAGAATCACCGACTTTAGGGAAAAGGACTCTCCTACTGCCCCTGACCCCAGACCCAACACCCAACCTGCCTCTCACCTCTCTTAAAATCCAGCAGAAACCAGCGGTAACAGAAATAGAAGTGCGTGTAGTCTCCATTCTGATGCATCAGTTCGAACAGCTCTGAGTCCAGGATCTGGCGCGTGTGGAGAAGGGGCGAGGGTGTGAGCCCCGAGCCGAGGCTGCTGTCCAGTCTTGCCCCTGCCCAGGCCCCTCTGCTGGGCTGCACTTGGCGGTCTGACAGCTCACGAGCCACCCCCGCGCCCCATCTGTCTGGGAGTCGCTCTTTTTTGGATCTATATCCCTTTCTGGGAGCGGATTTCATCACTGCCTCTGCTACGCGCCAGAAGCTTCGCAAGCACGAGCATTCACATGCTGACACCCCTCCTCAGTCTTATCACTGAAAAGCAACTTTTGTCTTTATACAGTAAGCTTAGACATAAAGGGCCTTTTTGGGACGGTCCCTGGCTTCCCTGTGGATGAAGGCCGTGCCCACGAGGGCAGCTGCGGAGCTCACCTGGATGAGGGAGCGCATGTTGGCAAAGTGGGTGTCCATGGCGCCCCCATTGGGGAAGTTCTGGCTCATCCTCTTCATGAGGAGGCTGAAGCAGCTGTACGCCAGCTGATCTGAGGGGGACATGAGTCAGGCAGCAGGGCAGGAGATTCTGGGGCCCAGAGGACAGGGTTGGCCTTCATCCCGACCCCTCCACACCTGTCGATCTTCTTGTCCTGGCTCCAGCTATGTCAGCCATGTCAGCCTAACCCCAATAACATTCTGAGCCCCTCCCCCACTGGTCTCTCACCATTGTCAAGGACGACCAGGAGAGGTGCCAGGAGGTCACACATGCCCTGCACGTAGCCCACGTCCAGGTGCTCCCACACGTAGCTGAAATGCCAGGACAGTCATTGTGGATGTATGTCATCCCCCTGCCCTTGGGGACTCCTGGGGAGAAGGTCTTTAGAGCAGCCTCCTACCCAGAAGCCAGCATTTCTCTAACCCCAAACCACTGGGAGTATGATGGATAACCACCCAAAGGCCCTGTCCTCAAGGTGCTCAGGGTCAGAGTCATGGCCAGGCCGTCACCCCCTTGGAATGTGGGGTGAGGGAAATCAGCTAAGGCTTCCTGGGGAAGGATGGTTGGAGCTGAGACCTCTGAGAATGAAGCGGGTGTGTGTAGGGAAAGTGTACCTGACAGATGGAGCCCAGTGTAATGTGGTGCAGAAGAGAGGAGCAGGGTGGCTGCCTCCCGCCATGAGCCCTGCCCCACAATGGCACCTGCACATGACGTCTCGGAGCCTCTCAAGGTTGGGGGGTGTGAAGTACCAATAGTTTCGGTCACATCGCTGCACATCCTTGTCGATGCGGTGCAGGTTTAAGGCCAAGGTGTCCAGTAGTTCTATCTGGAAAAGTGAACAGCACTTGGGACAAGCTGGAGGTAAATTAAGCAGTGAAACAAAAGCAGGGAAGCAAGGAATGCAGGGGAGAGTCCTCTGGGCATGCTGAGTGCCAGCTCAGGACAGCCAAGCACCCCCACTCCCCACCCCGCTGGACTGTCCCCAGGGTCTGGTTGTTGGCGGGGCCTCTGGTGCCAGGTGACAACAGTGGCTGGCGGGGATCTTCCACCTACGGTGTAGGCAGCCGCACACACAGCCGCAAGCTCCTCCCCTGCCTCCAGCTCACAGGCCCCTGAGGCCTTCTCCTGGCTGGGCTCTTGGGGTTCCGAGAAAGTGTGGGCCGTGGGGACCCGCCCATCAGAGCCGTCCTCCCCACCGCAGTCTTCCTCCTCGAAGCCCACGCTCTGCCCCTCATCTATGCTGGACTGGATGCCCGAGGCCACGGAGCAGTTGCGCGAGGAGGGCAGTCCTGAGTCTGGGGAGTCGAACTCCACTGACTGCTCCACCAGTGTGGGGCCCGCGAACCCGGCTCCTGGGTCCCGCTCAGAGACCGGGGGGCTCAGGGGCTCCACGCCGTCCACAGAGATGAACACCTGATGGGGGTGGAAAGAGAGTGGCGTTCACACCTGCACTCCAGCACTTGCCCTCGGCTCACTGCCTCCTTTCCGGGGTCAGATCTGAGAGGGGCAGGGACTCTCTTCACACCCCGACTTCCATGACCTGGCTTCTGACACTGCTCCCCTTAGGAACAAATCCTCCCCCCGTAACCCTGTCAGTCAGGTGGAAAGAAATCAGGCTCCAGGCAAACATAAGACACTGCCTTCGGCCCTGTGCATTCACCTCCTCAGGCCTCCTCTTCCTGTGACCTGAGAAAAAGTATGCCTAGACACTAGGTGACCAGAAGCCTAGACACTAGGTGACCAGCGTGAGCTAAGGGTCATTCTGCAAACACCTGAGGTCAGGAGGCTGCCTTCAGTCAGGAGGGCTTGTTAGTGCCTTGGTGGTTACAGGGGGGCAACCTTGGGGGACGGCAGGCTCAAGCACTGCTAGGAAAACAAGGTCTTCCTTACTTCCAGCACTGGATGTTCCGAACAAGACAGAAAACTATTAAGTACCTAATCAGTTATATTAGCTTCAGACAAGCTGAGAAGAGGTAAGAAGGGACAGGAAACACTTTTCATACCTTTTTAAAGACAGGGTGGGAAAGGAAGAAGAGGTATTTTAAGGAAGAAAGAGGAGGAAGAAACATCCCCATTTATTTCCTTTTCTTCCTTTTTTTTTTTTTTTGAAAGAAAGGTATAGGCAGGAATGAAGGTAAGTAGGCAGTTAGGCAGGAAGAGAGAAGAGGAAGAAGCATCTTTATTTGATTTTTATTTAGTTGGTTACACTTTGTTTAACCCCAGGACCTAGAACTCAAACCCAGGGGTGCGTGGCTCCTTTGGAGGTGATTGACCCAACCACTACTCCACTGGGGTGCAAACTTCCCATTTATGTAGTTGTTCATTTCTGGTTCTTTACCTCGGTGCTGGGTCTTGAACCCTGGTCCCTGGTCTGCATGTGGTTTGCACACCAGTCTCTCAGATGCCTGAGCCACAAGAGATTGGAAACCATCCACCACTGTAGACAAGTCACAGGGAAACTAAGAGACACATACAGCTTATTTTCTTTTCCTATTTGGACTACCTAGGGAAAGGGCTACGATGAGTAGTTTCCACTCTGAGAAAGAAGCATGAAATGCTTTTGGGTTAGTCTCTGGGAAGGCCAAGATTCTGCAGCAATCCAGAGCTTGAGACGGCAGTGAGAAGGCTACCGCTAGCTGTGCACTCGGCTGCTGGGCCCCGGGTGCAGACTCAGGATTTTACAAAGCCCAAAGCAAGAGAGCATATTCATTAACAGGGAATTAAGAACAGAGCAATTTAGTGCTCCCCTGTGGCTCAGGCAGCTGAGGGACAGGCCACGTACAGCACATGAACCCCATTTCAAGGCCCAGGGCTGATTAGAAAGGAGAGCGTGTCTTGGTAGTTATATTTCTTTAAGCCTTGCTCCAGCTTGAGTTTTGTATTAATAAAGATTTAGTAAAGAAACAAGAGTATACTGGCAATGTCCTTAAATATGAAACTTCCTGGGGCACCCTGATGGCTCAGGCCCTAAGCTGGCGACAGGGACAGGTTCTCAAACTGGGACTCGGCTGTGGGGTGGGGGTGTGAGGGGAGGGAGAACAAACAGAAATAAATAAATGAAAGTGCTTCTTCCTCCTCTCTCTTCCTTTCTTAAAAAAATTAAAACAGGCACGTCCTGATGGCCTAATGGATAAGGCCACCAGGCGCAGTCCACATACATCCCAAGGACGCAAGTTAGAGACCAGGTTCCCCTGGGGGGACCCCAGATGAACAACTAAATAAAGTGCTTCCCCCTCTTCCTGCCTGCCTACCTTTCCTTTAAAAAAACACTAAAACAGAAACACCTGGAAACTCATCAGCTCTAATTGGATCCCAAAGCCATAGCTTGGGTCTTGTTGCTCATAGAAAGGCAGGGACACCATCAGGAAGAACTATGCAGGCTCTGAAGTGGCTTTGCATGGTCCACTCTATAAGGAGATAGAAACACTACGGTGGAGGGGAGACCTTGCCAATGGACACCAATGGGACTGACTGCTCTTAAGTCTTCCCTCATCTCTGATGACAACTCTACATTCAGGACAGTAATGCTGAGAGGGGACACTGAGGTCCAGAGATGGGAAGAGAAGTCATTCATCTTGTCATAGTGGGCCTGGGACAAGGGCTGCCTGTTCTTGGCCTTGAGGTCTCTGCATCAGAAGCTTCCCTCACCCCCATGAATCCGTCTTCCCTGCTAGTCCATGGAAAGAGAACAGAACGCATGACCTCACTTGATTCCTGCAACACCCAGAGAAGCAGGCAGCAGGGGCGCCGCCCCTCTTGCAGTGGAAGAGAATGGGCACAGACCTAGGCTGGTGTCCCAGGGCTCCACCACTGCAGGGAGCATCGAGTGCTGGGCTGGTGCTTAGGACTCCTCTGAGTAACACACGGGCGGCGACCCCACCCCCGGCCCCCTGGCCCCATCTGGCTCACGTCGTTGCTGATGGTGGAATCCCGATGGACGAGGCGCTGCACGTGGCTGTCGATGCTGCTGCCCGAGGAGAACTTGGTGAGTGTGGCTGGGTGAGCCTCCCGCTCCCGCTGCCTCACCACCACCTCGCAGGCCTTCCACTCTGCCAACACCCGCCGGTACCTCGCTGCCACTGCCGCGTCCACCTGTACTTGGACCACACCGTGACCATGGGGGAGGAGTGCTCCAGGCCCTCCTCTGCAGGGCTGGGCGGCTGCAGACCAGGAGGGGCTGAGGGGTGAGGATGGTGGGGCCCCTCTGCGGACATCTTCCTCTGCCATGTTCCTGACTGGGACAGAGCCCAGGTTTCTCCAGCTCCCTGACTCCCTCACCCTGTGGGAAGGCTCTCCCTTTACCTGCTCCATCTCCTTCTTGGTCATGCCAAACTTGTAGTGGCCGAGCAGAAAGGGCCAGACGTCCTTGCGGATCTCGTGCTCCACACCTCCGTAGTAAACTTGCCGCAGCAGCTCCAGCTCCTTGTAGTTCTGAGGGGCCCAGAGGGGAAAGACTATGCAGCCCCCTGGTCACTACAGCCCAGCTGGGTGACCGCGTCCCATGGAGAGCCCAGGACAGTGATTGAGTCGCTCTGCTAACACCGAGGAAATCCCTGCTTTGACGAGGTCATGTTCTCCCTACCCCACATTAGAGGCAGATGAGAGCTGCTTAACCCGCCTTCCTTCCAGGGCAGGAAACAGCCCAGAGAGGCAGAGATATGCTCCAGGCTGCGGAGCAAGGCAGAAGACCCTGCCCATGAAAACCCAGAGACCCAGCTGTCTGAGGGTGATGACCTGGATCACCCAACGTCATCAGTTCAGGCCTATCACTCCAACCCCTACGAAACTGCCTGAGTACCCATGTGGTCTGTGAAGGCTGCTCCCACTCAGCACTCTGCTGCCCCAGCACCCCAGCCCTGGAGTGCGCACCTTCTCATCCTTCTGATACTTGCTCCACACATCCTTGGTGAGGCCTCCAGAGGCCCCTGGGGGTCGGCCAGGTGGGATGATGTTGTGATGCACTAGTGCTGACAGGTGGGTCCGCACTGTGGACAGGTGGCGGCAGTACGCTAGCCCTGCAGAGAAGGGATGTCAGGAGCCCGTGGCCAGCCTGCCTCCCCCGCCCCCTCCCCGCCCCTGCAGTGCCTTCTCACCCCACACTTACAGCCGTAGAAGGCCCTGGACACGATCTGCCTCTTCATGCTCTCACACAGTAGCCTAAGGGGCAGCCTGTGGAAACAGCCTGAGCTCAGAGGGGAGGGGGCGGCAGCCCTCCAGGGAGAGAGGGGTGAGGAGGACATTCTGACCCAGGGGACCTTGACTAGCTTCATTTTAGCAAATCTTGGTTTCCTCATGTGAAAATGGAGACAACCATCTCAAGGTCGTTAGGAATAAGAAGTAAAAAGTATAGAACAGGAAAAGAAGAGCAGCCAGCAAAAACTTCATGTGGGGTACATGACCCTCACACAAATGCCATCCACACACTCTTCCTGGCACAGGGCAGATGCCCAGGTAGCTGTTGCACATCCCTGGATGCATGGCCTGGCAGCAGGACCTCTATTCACAAGAGAAGGGGAGCTTACAAGTAAGGAGCTCTCCCCTGTGCCAGGCACTGCATAGCTCAGGGCACTCTCATGGGGTCCATGTCTCAGTCCTCACAAATACCTTAGGAAGCAGGTGGGATAATCCCCATTCTACAGATGAGGAAACTGAGGCTCTGACTCAGTCACTTGTCAAAGTCACAAGGGCAGCAGAAGTGAAATTCGAACCCAGGTCTGTCCATCTCAAGGGCACGCTGTCAGGCAAGTGACACAGCCCCTAAGGACAGACTGACACATGTGGACACACCCACAGGGAGCTGGTGTTCCAGGCCCTGCCCACTCACCGGTCAGGGACACAGCTGCAGTGGCTGGGGGTTGCATATGGGGAGCTACTGGTGGAGCAGGAGAGGCAGGAGGAGCCCTGGCTGCACATGGGCTCCAGGTGCCAGATTGGCAGGCCAGGCCCAAAGCCCTGCATCTCAATCATGTCGCCAGCATCTGAGGGTAGGAAAAGGGCCCCAGTCAGAGCCCTGCAGGCCTTCTCCCCGAAGCACCCTTCAGCATGCCCATCTCTGGCCCCGAGCTGCCGCAGGAGGTCCCGCACTGGTAGAAAACCATAGGGATGGTGTCTACCTGGTCCAGAGCCCAGAGACGGAAATGGCGGTGAGAGAGGACACCTGCCATTTCCCAGCCCCCACCTAGTCTTCCTGCATGGGAGAAAATACTTCGACTGAGTCATGGGTGATTGTGACTTTTCTCTCCATCCTGCTATTAGCAATGGGATAAACATCTGCTTTTCTAGAGAGAGGAGAAAGAAAAGGAGCAACAAAAACTGAGCTCTCTAATGCTGCCAGCCAGCTGGGCCTTCGAGGGTTCAGCCTGGTCCCCGTGGGCAAACTGACGTGTACAGCAAGGTGCCTGGATGCTGTGCGTTTGACCCTTCCTCTACCATGAGTCTCCGCTGAAAGAGGCCCAGGTGGATCCCTGAGTCACCTGCTCCCCAGACCCTGGCCCTCTGAAGAGTTATGGACCTGGTGGCCTATCCGGGTCAGACACCCCTGCTGCCAGCTTGCATGGGTCCTAGCTCTATCCCTCCCCTGCACTCAGCAGGGTGGCCTCCTGCAAGCACACACACAGTGAGCTGGCAGCAAGGGCAAAATCCTCAGGGCTGCCAGGTCACTGTGAAGATGAGGGTGATGGCTAGGCACATAGTTCCACCATCCAGAAGAATGTGCCCAGGTGCAGCCTCCGAAGGCAGCTCCTTGGACCTGGCTCCACCCGCAGCAGACGGAGTCATCTCAGGGCAGCTGGTCTGAATCAGAACTCAAGACTCTGGAGACCTTCTAGGGCTCAAGTGGGAAAGAGTGCTGCTCAGGGGAAACTGGCAGGTCCAGTGAGTCACAAAGTTGAAGTCAAGTAAGGGCAGGAAGTCAGAGGACTAGGAGATGAAGCCAGGAGAGAGGGTGAGACCAGAGAAGAGGAAAGAAGAGCAAGGAAGAGAGTTGTGCATATGATGAGGAGACTTCTCATAAGCAGGATTTCTTCCCTCTGAATCATGGCCTGGGCCCTGGCCTGCTGTGAGTCTGGAGCAGACCTAGGCTTGGTTTTTGTGGGGGCTAGACTCTAGCTCTAGGTGTGCCTTGGTAGGGAGGGCTGAGCTGAGCCCTCCAGTCCCCACAGGACTGCCCTGTTGTGGCTCTGGGGCTCTCTTCCCAGACAGGCAGCTGGGACTTTTGCAGAGTTCTGGCCCTTCAGCTCCACCCGGAGGCAAATTAAGGGAATGTACTTGATGAGGAAGGACTACAACTTGGAAGGGTGCTTGCAAGCCATGCCCAAGATTCTGGGGAAAAGAGGGGGTGCGGGGACAAATGCAGGTGGGGTGGGGCAGGAGCCCAGCCCATGCCCCTGAAGCAGGCAGAGGGGAGGCCAGTCCTAGGAGGAACCAGGCAGGGAGCAGGCCCAGCCAGGCAGGCAGCAGGCAGAAGGAGGGCAGGCAGACAGGGGAAGAGGTGCAGAGAGCAGAGGGTAGACACACAGGGAAACAAGCTCATTCCCAGAAAGCAGGGCCCAACCAAGGCAAGTCTCCTGGGTCAATGCTCTTCACCTTAATTCTCCAGGAAGGAGCTGAACCAGCCAGCATTGAACACTGCATCTCTGAATTAACCCAGTGCAGACAGCTGGAGCTCTGGAGTGACTGGGTGAGGGCTAGCAGGCTGGACCGGGGTCTGCTGGGCCAGCTTTGACTCTGAGTCTCTCCTCTGAGCATGAGGAAAGTTTGAAGCAAGACAACCAGGGTGGTTGAACCCCACAGCCCCTAAGACGCCGAGTGAAAGGTGCCTGGCCTGGAGCAGAATTAGAGTGAACAGCATCTCTGCTCTGTGGGAGGCAGCAGGGAAAGAGGGGAGAGGAGGAGGAGAATCTGGACACCCGCCACTTGATTCACATGCACAAGTCAAGCATGTTCGCCAGACCTGAAAAGCAACAGCTAGCAGGATGGACTCAACAGTGTTGTCATTATGGACTGGGGTGCAGGGGGTGGGGCTCCCATTTTCCCAACCACCTGCTCTTTCTATTCTCGGGCCTCCTCCACTTTCCCAAGTACTGGGCGGTCTAGGGACTCTGTACTAGATTGTTCTGACCCCTAAGTTCCCCCAAGAGGATGTCCACACAGGTTCCAAGGCCTCTAGGCTCCCTGGGCCAGGAAGTTTTCTTGACACTAGAGGCATCAGCTGAGACTAGTCAGGGAGGGGCTTGCTATCCCAGGTTGACCTAGACAGGGGCTCTGTGAGGGCCCCCAGCCTCCAGCCTGACCATCAGGTCATGGAGTGAGGAGGAGTTCCTGGCCCTCCTCAGACTCAGCCTGCCCACACTGCTCAAAGTCAGCTAACCCATAAATAAGCATTAGCCTCAAGGTTTGCAAGGAACCAGACGGGAGGCTGTGTGTAGGCAACAAACCCTGAAAGTGAGGTTCCTGTGTTCCTACCCCAGCCTGGCAGGCAGGCCCCCAGTGGCAAGCCTGGGAGGGAAGGCAGGCACGTGGGTAAGGCAACAGCTAGGGGTTGTGTGGAAGGTATGTTCTAGGCCACAGATTTGGTTGACTAAGGACAGGGAGACAATAAGGAACCAGGGTCTCTGAAGGAACTAAGGAAGTGTAAGAACATTTTCTGTAAGGGCAGGGAAAGGAAGAAGTTAATTCTGTGGCATGGAAATGGCTGGGGAGAGGAAGTTCTCCTAAACTCCAAGAGAGACAGCCTGAGCCCCATCATCATCTGTCTCCCCTTGAGCATCCCAGCCTAAATTCATAGGTTCCCTGGCTGCTCACTCTCCAAAAAAGTGGGATTCCCTTTCCACCAGTCTAGCTCTGTGCTGAAAAACACAGATACTGGATAGAATGACTACTGAGGGGCTGTGGGCATGGTGCTGTGTCGCTAACAATGAAGAGACAGTGGATTCTGAGGTTCAGCAAGGCAGAAACACACCTGTCTTATATCCCAGCATAGACAACTCTAGATTTCATGTTAAAGCACCAGGTGATACCTGCTAGAGCTCTCAGGCCTGCTGGAAAACTAGTCCTGGGTCTCTTTCCATAGTGGCCCCAAACCCTTCACGGGACCATCAGGACTCATCCACGAGCTGTCCAGCCCTCCCCCTGCTCGGGAGGAACCTGGAACCTCTGCCCTGTTTCGGTTCAATGAGGAATGAGAGACCCAGAGGCCAGTCTTCCTGCCAGCAAGAGAGAAAGAGACCACTGCCTTGGGTTTGCCATCATGACCCCCAGGAGTGGGAACAAGGCTCAGAAAACCAGTCAGGGTTCCCCAGAGGCTACCCAATAATGAGACCTTCCTACTGGTGGGACTTCCCTCTCAGGCATGAAGCCTTTTCCTTAGAGACTCAACAGGGAGCCCAGAGCCACCTGCTCTGAGAGCCACTGTTCCTTCTTGCCAGCCCCTCCTTCGCCCGCCCTGCTCTGCCTGATGGAAGGGAACCACCCTGGAGACAAGTCCCATAATGCCAACACTGCCATTCGAGCCCCTGCGATGGGTGGCAGGTGGGCCCAGGGGGGTGGGGCAAGGGGTAGGTCAGGGAGAGGGGAGGGATAAAAACCTTTCATCGGGTTGGGAGCTGTGAGGTTCCGCGAGCAGATCATTGAGAGCATCGCGTGCAGTTTATCCTCCTCTTCCTCATCATCGTCCACCGAGGCCGCGCGGCTGGCCGCTAGGTGGTGGTAGTTAATAGTGACTGCTCAGAGAGAACAGCGAGAGAGGCAGAGGCATGAGCACCCTGGTCCCTGGACTCTCTCCTCCTGGGGAGTGGCATGGAGTGGGGTCACCTGGAGCCTGCAGGCATAAAGAGGGGTGGGGCGCCTGAGCGCTCTTTTGGGATTTATTTGGAAGAGTATGGCAGAAAGCGAGGGGCACCTACAGAGCTACACTCTGTGGAGGAGGCCCTCTCTAGGAAGAACAGAAGAGAGAGAACTGAGCGGGAGGGAGGCTAGTGCAAGGCCCTCGGGACAGACAGGTCTTCATCAGTCCTCAGCCTGTGTCCTGCTCAGGCTAGACCAGACTGGAGGTCCCTCCAAGTCCCTCCCTTCAGACTACAAAGCCAACCTTCCCCTCCAAGGGCTTTCCCAGAGCTGCTGTTGAGGCGCCTGAGACACTTGCCAGGTCTCTGCTCCTTGGTGCCCTGGTTTGCCCTCCCTCAATGAAGTGACCAGAATTGGGAAATGCTAAGGCTTAAAGAGGGAGAGTGCAGACTGAATAGTCTGATCTCAGCAGCAGCCCAAAATTAAACGTCAGTTTTGCAAATACATTCAGGCAAAAGATGTGGCTCCTGCTCAGGTACCTGTGGGAGGGCGGGGAGTCCCCTGTGCTATGCGTTTGCAGTTGGGGTGATCTGTCCATGCCTGGAGACAATTTTGTTGACAACTTATTGGCATAAGTTAGTAAACTGAGGAGCAGGCGGTCTGGCTGGTAATAAATGCTTTGGGCTGGCGGAGTCCCGGACCTCACCCCGCAGATCGGCACGTGTGGCCCAGAGAGACCCACAGGCAGCAGCACTGACTAGAAGGAGACTCTAGTGTGGGTAGATCTCTGTAGACGGGTCTGGCGGGCCCAGATGTGTGTTTGGTAGGACCAGACCACGAAGGACAAGCCATCTTGCAGTTCCCGGCCCCTAAAGTCCCCAGGCAGCTCCAAGTCTCAGCCTCTGTGGATGCACCCCTGTTCTCCGCGGGGGCTGGTTCGAGCACGGCTTCTGGTGGTCACACTGTCAGTGGACAAACTACCACCCAGACCTAAAAGGCAGTACTGAGCCCATGCTAGGGCCTCCTCGTGGAGGTCAAGAGGCAGGTTAAAGAGAAATGAAGAGTTCTCCACCCTCTATCTCTACTCTGACCACATTTTCCTCCTGGGGCAGGGCATAGAAAGGATGACTAAGAATATATGGCATGGCCTCACTGAGTAGTGGTCAGGTCAATCACCTCCGAAGGAGCGAAGGTTACATACACCTGGGTTCGAATCCTGGGTCCAGGGGGGAAACAACCAGTATGAACAACTAAATACAAAATAAAAAGAAAATGCTTCTTCCTCCTCTCCCTGCCTGCCTGCACCTTTCCTTTAAAAAAAAAAAAAAAAAGAAAGAAAGACTATGGTACAGTGATGTCTGGATCTGCTGAGCAAAGGCCCGAGGTGAACAGGTGGGGGAAGAAGCTAGGTAGAAGACAATGACTTTTCAGAGGGGTGATTTGTGGGGAAAAGGTGCACCCCCAAGTGAAGGCTCTCATTTTAACCAGGCCCGGGCGGTAGACCTGCCTGTCATCCCTCTAGGTGTCTTTCTCAACTCTGCACGGATGAAGTTTGGGACACTCACTGTGCTCATGCCTGTGGCCAGGGTAAACGATCCGGAACACGTAGTCGGTGGCCCGTCCCAGGCTCATCTCCTCCATGTTCACAGACCGCATGCTGCTGCGTTTCCGTAGCTTGGGGAACACCTTCCCCTGTGGAGGTGGGGTGAGTGGTCAGTGGATCTGAGGTAGAGTCCAACCCAGGCTTCTGCTCAAGGCTGCTCCTAAGAACTCCGCGTGGGGAAAGGGAGAGAGGTGGGCAGAGAACCCAACTCATACATCCCTTCACCCAGGGCCGCCCAACCTGGAGCTACCTTCCCCTGCTGGGTCCAGAGCGGAGGCTCTAGCTGTCCTCGAGGCAGGAGCCCATTCTCCAGACAGGACAGAAAGGACAGCAGGTGTCCTCCCTGCGGGAAGTGCAGTGGAGGCCTCTGGATGCCGTCCTGGCTCACCAGCACGAGTGTGCCTCCACTCTCTAGGGGTGAATGTGAGCAGTGAGTACAGGCCTCCCTGAGACCCCGGCCATCACCGCAGCCTAGTCAGCTGGGCCCCCAGGCTGGGTAAGACGACAGCAGGGCTGGAGCATGGGGACAACAGGAGGAAGACAGGTGACCAATAGGCCGAGCACAGCTGGGAAAAAAGAGGTCTCGCTCCCCTCACCCCGTGCCCAGGCAAGGGAGGCTCACTTTGCTGGTGGCAGTGGATACAAACGATCTGACTGAAGGGAACAGCCAGGGCGTAGTCCCAGTATACGCTGCAAAGGAACCAGGTCAGTATCACTATTTCCGGAGACCTATCATTCCACCTTCCTTACCCTCCGGTTTAACACCCATGAAACTATCCGAAAGGTGGGAGGCCGCAACCAAGAAGTGACCTCGGCCAGCTATATCCCTCGGGCCCTCGTGGCACAGTGCCTGGTAATCTCCACTGCCTATAGATTGACTCAGGCCCAGGCTTGGCTTGATCTCAGGAGGCTTGGGAACCTCTCCAGACAGCCTCTGCCTCCAATTCTGGTCATCTGGAAAAGGAATGAGGCCTGCCTCCTGGAGCAAATTAAGTCTCTCCATCCTCCTGCCTGGGGGAATGGGGGCAAGACCCCATTTCCTTCCCTGGCTCCTGGGAGCAAGTCCCAAAGTTCCCACCTCTTTTCCAGCTCAGAGTCCCCCAGAGTCCCATTCATGAGCTTGTTGGGGGTCCACTTCAGAGTTAGGCTGTCTGCAGACTGGTGCAGGGAGAGGTAGCCAGGGACAGCTTCCATGTCTTCCTTCTACAGGGTGAAGACGCCAGAAGACAGAGACAACAAGCAACTAAGGCTGCTGGGGATGGCCTATGGACAACAAGCTCTGGGTGGAAGAGGGGACCACAACCTAGACCAATGCGGGTCTCGGGGCCATGGGCCAGCAGCAGGAGGGAAAAGACAAGCTACATACTGGTGTGGGCCTCTCCTCTCCTGGCTGGCCTGTGATGCTGGCTCTGTGCTGTCAGCCTCCTTTGGATGCCAGGTGTCCTGGGCCAGCCATACCCAAGCTGGGCACTCGCCCTGCCTGCTGGCTGCCACTCCTAACCCTGGATAGCCTGGGTCTCTGTTAGCCAGAGCAAATGCCATTCCTGGCTCCCACTCGCTCTGGCTGGACTGAGACGTGTGAAACAGTGAAGTGGCAGGTAGGGCCCTTCTCATCCTTCTTTCTGGCCAAGTCCTTGAGGAAAGGGCCAAATGTGTCTGGAAGGTTTCAGTTCTGGGGCCTTCAGAGGAGGAAGAGGAGGGTGGGCATTAGGTTCTCCTACCGGCTGCACCAGCACGTTGTTCTTGCCATACAGCAGCCGTGTCCTGGAGTTCTGATGCAGGGATTCCACGTACTCGCGGGCACAGGCAGCCAGCCTGTCCTCCGACGTGCTGCCACTTGAGAGCCGTTTTCGGATCTGCACAGAAAGTCACAGCTCAGCTCACAGCTCTGGAAAATTGGTATTAGGTGCTGAGGACCCTAGGCTTTCATGCAGACCCTTTCTTGTGGACTTCAGAGGTTCTTCCTTCCCCTAGTCTGCTCTCAGTCAATCTACCCTCTCCAGTCACAGAGCAGCTATGGCTCCTAGCATTTCTGTAAGTGCCAGTGTGGGAAAAGGCTCTCCTGGGGCGGGCCACTACCTTGGAGCATTGCCAACACCCAGCCTTTGTCTGCAAGGAGCTGGGAGGCCAGCCTTCCCTCCCTACAGGCTCCTGGGCATAGGCTGGACAAGCACAGGGGCGGCGAGAGGTGCACCTACTCCTAGAGCGGGGCGCTTTGCAGGGGAGTCCTGGCGGTTAGGGGGACCCTGGATACGGTGTCTCTGGACCAGCTCATCAGCAGAGGGGTCCGTCCAGTAGTGATCGGCTGTCTTGAGCTTGGTGTACTCCAAGGCACAGGGTCCCACTGTGGAGACAGGGACAGTTAGTTTAGATGGTGCCCCCTCAGCACATTCCCTTGAGTCCCCGCTGGCCTAGCACAGGCCTCCCTGCTCTCAGGCTCACCAAGAAGAGAGGCCAAGATGGGGCCAAACACAGGATCTGCCAGTAACGCCTCCTTCTCGTAGTATTTGCTGCCAGAGGGAGAGACAGACAGGTGACTGCTGGGGCTCCTGGACCCATTTCTGGGCAGTCAAGCTTACCCACTGGAGATGACCTCACAAAAATCAAATTCATTACAGTCACCAAGTTTGTAAGAACCGAGCTTTGTGGGGTAACTGGTGTTGTCTATGCTTTGAGGGTGCTACGTAGGAGAGGGGGCATGCCTATAGACTGCTGGGGGCAGGCAAGTGTGTGGAGGGGTATGCTAGCAGGGGAGGAGGCAGTTACCTGCAGTTTTCCACCAGGTACTGTACAACCTGGTCCAGCACTTTCTCGATGAGCGCTGTGCGTACCCAGATGTGTTTCAAGGCCTGTGGGCTGAGAGCCAGGGCCTTCCCGCTGGCAGAGCCCTGTCTCCTCAAGGCTTCCTGGCTGCCCCCTGGGGGTTTCCTGAAAAGAGGGGGAGAACTTCAGGAATGCAAAAGCCCAGCCTAGTGACACCAGACACAGGTTTGATGCCACAAGATGAGATCCCAGAGGACTGTCCAGGATGGGGGGGGTGGGGG
>RJWH01002035.1:184383-244412 GCA_004363575.1 Solenodon paradoxus | reverse complement strand
GCAGCTCCTGAACCTTGTGGCAAATCCCCCCAGTCACTGGGCATGTCTTCCCCACCTTGGTGAAAAGGGCTGCCATCTTGTCACTGCGCAGAAAGCCTGCGGCACGGCGTCTCAGCTGATGCAGGAGGCAAGCCTCCACAGCACCTGGGCCACAGAGGGAGCAGAACCTTAGCCTGGGCAGGAGGGGCAAGGGAGAAACACTCCTCCTCTTGTGGAGGCCAGAGGGTAAGAGCAGGCCCTGACCCGTGCTAGGGCTAGAGAGAGGGCTCATCTTAGGCAGGACAGGGAGATAAACCCTGACCTTCCAGAATTCCCCTCCGGGCCCCTGTTCCTGCTCAGGTGGACCCGTGGGGCTCTGATATACCTCACTGTCTCTGGCCCTCCCCCAGTGTATACATGCCTCCTGTGTGCAGCTTGCTCCTGGGCTGAGGCTAAAGCCACCAGTTCCAGCTGGCCTGGGTGGCCCCACCCCTGAACACAAGAGCAAGTATGGACCGAGTAGGGATCCCCACAGGACAGGATGCAGGGAGCACATAGTTCGAAGCCCTCCCGGAGAACAGGGATAATGTGGTTGCTAGGGAACAGGGCTCTGGTGAAGGAGCTACAATATTGATGAAGCCACTGCAGAGATCAGACCTGACAGCAGCCCATGAATGATTGATGAGTCCAGCAGCTGAAAGTCAGAGACATCTATTTTCCATGCTGGGAGGGCTTCCCTTCGTTCATTCATGGTTTTAGGGCTGACTCTCTCCCTCTGAATCCTGCTTACTGAAGATGGGCCTCAAAGGAAGCAAAGAAGGGCTTGAAGGCAGAGAATGTGGGGAGCTGCTCTGGACAGAGACTGAAAATATTCTTACATGGGAGGAAGGAGGGATTTGGCCATTTTTGAGGCCAAGCTGATAGTTTGAGAATTGAGGGGGGAACAATTAAAAAGAAAACAAAAACAAATAAGAAACAAGGGAAAGGCCTAGAAAGAGGAAGGGATTTGATCACATTCACAGAGTGGCAAAGCTGGGACTAGGACCCAAGGCCCCAAACCCTGGCCTGAACCCCTTTCCCCTCCTCCAGGTATGTGTGGGTAGAGGAGGGCACAGGTGGGAGGAGGCACTCTCACTTCACAGTGCTTTTTTCACACTGACTGAAAGTGGTGCTGCGCTGGAGGCGGGGTGTCAGACAGAAGTCTGCGGTGGGGTGCAGCCACCGACTTCCAGGAAACTTGCTACATGACTAAATGCTCTGGGTCTCAATTTTATCACCTGTAAAATGAGGCATACCTCTTAGGGCTGACGGGAGATGCAACATCTGATGAAGGATGTAAGTCCTCACTTAACATTAGGGGTAAGTTCCTGGGAACTTTAGCTTTAAGTAAAACACCATTACAACAAAAGCAGATCCTCGAATGTTTCATTCAGTGCTGGCAAGGATTGTCCTTTACTCATTGATGTTATAAGGAAATGATGCTGAATGAAAAGTTATTTAAGGACCTGCTTATGTAAAATCCTTCACACAGGGCCTGGCCCCCAGGAGGAGGGGGAGTCGATTCCTGACCACTTACCCTGTTGTTGGGGTCCTTTTCGACCATGAACTTGAAAGGGCTGAGATTTCTGAAGCTGTCTCCCTGAGGGAGACAAGAGATGCACTACAGGGAGATCACAGGTTGTCCCAGAGAAGGGTGCAGATGCTGTTCTTTTAGACAGGGGAGCTGGGGCCCCATCAAGTCTGATCTGACTAGTGTCGTCGCTCGAGATGAAGTAAAACGTGAAACCCAGACTGAGGAAATAATCATGGAAAGAAGTTCTCACCTGGATTTTGTCTTTATTTTAGCAACTGACCGGCAGTCACTGTCCTATAAAACAGTTTTATTTGGCCCCCTCTTGCACTGAAGTCAGGAAATTGGAGAGTCTTGGGCCAGCTTGCAGGCCTGCCGGTGAGGGCGCCCAGGGAGGGGACAAGGCAGGGCCCTCCCTCTTCTGGGAAATTCCAGCCAAGCTCTTCTCCGCTGGGGCTTTGGCGGACTTTACTTACAAGACACAGCCTTTCCTTCCTGGCAGGTTCAGACACTCGTGTGCGCGTGTGTGCAGAGGTATCTACCCATAACACTTGGCATGTGGGTAGCCTCTGCTTAAGTGTGCATTTACTCCCCTCCATGGCTGTCCCCTTGGTTTCTGAGGTCTTGTGTAGCCCTGGTGTGTCCAGGAAATTGACCTCTTTGTCCCAGTTTCCTGGTCCTAGGGCTGCAGCAGCGACAGGTCCATACTTGCATGAGGGTGGGGACCATGAGGAGCGATTGCACTCCTCATCCAGAGCAAGATAGCAGCAGCACTGAACAGGGCCAGGGTGACAGCAGGTGGCCCCAGTCCTGTAGGGAATCTTGTGCTCCGTGATTTGACTAATTGCTGGAATAATGAGTCATTAGCCTTCTGTCTTACCCAGGCGAAATCGCAAAGGAAGCCAGGTTGGGAGCCTGGCAATGGCGACTGAGGCACTCCCATCCTGCCTGGCCTCACATGCCCTGCTAGACAGACTCTGAGCACAGGGCTTGGGGTTCTTTGGGGTGTCTCTGCTCAGAGGCATGCCTCAGCAATTACTACAAGTAGGGAATATTGAGAGGAGCCCATACAATCACACACAGGCTCCCCTGCTCATCCCATGCTCCTTAAGTTCCTTCTGTGAAACCCAGGCAGCACAGCAGCCATTGCCTGGGGAAGGAGAGATCCCTGTCAACTCTCTAAGCTGGCAAATGACCCTTCATGCAAGGTGTTCTTAACCCAGTTCCTTGGGCTCCCTGGCCGGTGATAATTCAAACTATACTCATGCTCCCCGATTCCACAGAGCTGCCCCCAACAGAGAATCAGCTCATGAAGTGAAAAATGTTCTTGTGTGCAGCATGTAGGTAAAATGATAACAGCAGGAATAATCATGAAGTACAACAATAATAACTAAGAACTACTGTTCTAAGAGGGCTTCTAGATAGGACGCTGGACCTTCCAAAGACCCCCTAAAAACGCATACAAAATTGCTGGTGTGCTCCAGCTTGCTTGGATGAATGCTTTTTTTTTTTTTTCCCTGCATAGATGACCCATGACTTTTAGTACTTTGGGGTTTTTTGTTTTGTTTTGTTTTGTTTTTAAGAAAAGGTGTAAGCAGGCAGGCAGGAAGAGGGAGGAAGAAGCACTTTTTCATATTTTTTAAATTTAGTTGTTCACATTGGTTGCACCCCTCAGCCCTGGATCTTTAACCCAGGACCTTGGGATGCATGTGGGGCTGTTCCCAGGGTGTAGTAGACTGCTAAGCCACCAGGGTGTGCTGGCTTTTAGTTTCTTAAAGGGGCACCTGATCCTCAAAAGGTTAAGAACCAACGCTCTGGTGCACTTGGTGGAGTAGCCACAAGCCGACAGCATAGTCCACATTCATACCAAGGACCAGGATTTACTTTCCAGGTCAAGGGAGGACATTCTTCTCCCCCACAAAAGTCTGGCACCATCTTCTAAGGAAAAAGATGGGAACTATAACTCACCAGCCTCTGATGTGCCCCTAAAGCATTTGGTGAACTCCCTACTCAGCCTCTCACATGCCCCTAAAGTCTGTTAAATTATGGAGCTTAACAAATGGTTGGAGACCACAAGTGCTAATGGAATCTGATAGTGCCCCTCCTGTAACAATGTAACTGTCCCAAGGTGTCCAGTTCAGGACAAAGGAGACATCGGAAAGAGAAATGGAAGGGAGTTGGGAAACTGCTGAATCTTCTAACACATCACTGGAGGAAGGACTGATGGCAGCAACCCTATGGAGGCAATGTGGCCTATCTACCAATACCCTCTGATACAGTACCCCTCTTCCAAGAATCTAGGCAGTTTCTGCAGAAGAATCTACAGATGAATGTTCTCCAGGAATTAATAATGGACTCTAAAAGCAAGATGCAAGGCAGTATGACTGTATGATACCTTTAATTACAAAAAATGGTAGGGCTAACAAAGGACACAATTTTTTTATTAGTTAAAAAACTCGGAGGCATGCCCTCACAACTCAGGTGTTAAGCCAGGGCCCAGGACACGGTTCACAAACAGTCCCAGGACCCAGGTTTGTGGCCCTGGATTGGGGGGGTGGGGAACAAATAAAGTGAGCAACTAAATGAATAAAAATGCTTCTTCTGCCTCTTTCTTCATTCCTGTCTGCTTCCTTCCTCTTTAAAACAAAACAGGCATGTCCTGGTGGATTAGGGCCTGAGAGCAGTCCGCACACATCCCAGGATCCCGGGTTCGAGTCCCAGGATGAGCAAGAGCAACCAAGGTGAACAACTAAATGAGGCAGTGGAGTCTTCTTGTTCCTCTCCCTGCCTGCCCACCTCTGTCACCTTCAGTGTGCCTGCACCTTTCCTTAACAAACAAACAAACAAACAAACACATAAAAACAGGGTAAGACGATAAGGCCACTGGATGTCATCCACATACATCCCAAGAATGAAGGTTCAAGACCCAGGGCTGGAAGAGGGGGAACAACCAAGATGAACAAGTAAATAAATAAATGCTTCTTCCTTCACTCTCTTCCTGCCTGCCTGCCTGCCTGCCTGCCTACTCATCTTCACTTCACTTCTGCCTGTCCTTTTTCTTTAAAACAAAGCAAAATAAAAAAACAAACACTCTGGGCGGACGTGCCGGAAATAAAAGTGGTAGTAGTTACCCATGTGGGACTTGGCGAGTGGAGGGAAGTGACTGGGGTAGGAAGGCAGTGAGACTTTTCACTGGAGACGTTTTATATAGTTTTGAACCAACTTTTGACTTGATTACCAATTCAAAATAATAATTATAAGAACTACATAGGTGATCAGCCAACCCACATACCACTATTCCATCATCAGATGAGGCCAGAGATTCTCTCCAACCAGGGAGTGAATCAAAACTCACAGAGCGTAGAAGGGATTCATTGTACAGTGAAGAAAAAAGGAAATAGTGGTAGACTTACTGTATCATATGCAGATGTAAATTTACAGTCAGATAGCCCTTAAACCTAGTTAATGTTATTATGCAATATTCTATCAATAAACTCAATTTAAAAAAAAACAACTTAAAAACAACCCCCAAAACCTCACGACACCTAGAAAATGTGGTCTGTGCTTGGGCACCCACCCCTCCACCAGCTCCCCCAGCAAACAGGGTCCCTGGTTGGCCTGGTGCCCGAACCGCATAGGAGTGTCTGGGCTTTGTCGAGGGCAACCACAGGTGATGCGAGATGAGCAGGAACCGGAGAAATAGCTCAGTGAGCTGAGACGGCCTAAAGTGTCCTAGGAGCCTACGAGAATGCACGAAAGCTACAGGTGCCCGGCAATGCAGCACTGGTTGAAAGGGTCCTCGGTCAGCCCAGGGGGCCTCAGAAACCACCCTGGCTCTGGTGCGTATATCTATGTTTAAAGACGCATTCAGTAGCCAAGGGACCTGGAGGTAATAGGAGATCTACTAAGGCCTTCAGACGAGCAGGCCACTTTGGGTGATGTACAAAGACACAGCATTCAGGGTTAGCAGAGTCTAACACGAAGCTGGTCCAGGTCTCTGAGCCGGGAGGGGTGGCTCCCCCACCTTTGCCACTCGTCACCTGTGCAACGAGGAGCTCCGTGGTAGTGGCCACAGAAAACCCAAGCGAGGAAAGTGCTGGGTAGGGGAGTCAGCCAGGCTGCTCTAGTCTGTTGTGGTCCTGGAGTTTGGGGGACACTACTCAGAGGTGTAAATCTTAAAAGCTGAATGTCTTGGATGGTAGAACCACGACTGCTAGGAAAGGGATATCTGCCTTGGAGATAAAGGCATTGGGGGTGGGGGCGGGGGGAGGGATGGATGGTCTCTTTTTAAGGAGGAAATTCTTCCAGTAGCCAATGGAAGAAGTCGATGTTTCTGTAGTATTGGAGATGGGAGGAAGAAAGAAGTGCCCCATCTCCTCCCCACCTTCCTGGCCAACTATTTCCACTCAGGGATTTGTAACAACTGCCTCCACTGGGAACTAGCATTTCTATGGCAACAAGGATACATTTCCACTCAGTCTGCACTGATTTTGCTGGCTGTTTGGCTGTTTGCTTCAGCTCTGGCAAGGACAGGGGCACACTCAATGCCCTAAACAAGAAAGCAACTCTCCCACCCAGACTTTGATTGGGAGAAGAAAACACAGCCCTGCTATTCTGGAATCAAGCAGGTGAAGGAGATGAAATCACACCCAGAATCTCCAATTCTTCCTTGACCCATTGGAAATGCAGGGTAGGGCCTGCATGCACAGATTTCACACAGGTTTCCCAGGGAGCCAAGCCAGTGCCAGCTTCATCCAGCCTGGCAAAGGACCCACTGATCCCAGAGTATCTCTGGAGACCATGACTCCACTGCTTGGTGGGCCGAGCTATGTCTTCATAAGGGCTAACTCCCAGTACCCCGTACCTCCAGGCTTCACTCCTTGGTAGGCCTCATAGGTAGACGTGTCCCTAGGCAGCACAGGCATGGAGCAAGACAGATGTGGATTCAAAACTTGGCTCCTTTCCTTAGTAGTTATCTGCCTTTGTGCAAACTACTAAATCTCTCTGAGCTACAGCTGAAATCAGGGAAAATAACAGGTCCCATGTCAAGGGGTACTGAAGTGACTGAGTAACAGCATATGCAGAGGTGCAAAGGCTCCAGGCTCACTGCCTGGCATCTGAAGGTGACCATGACGTTAGTGCTCTTCTTTCCTGTGCTCCATGCCCAGTCCTTGCTCCCTCCTGGACCTGCCGATGATCTGCTGGGCTCCTCTAAGGCCTGTGCATGGGATTCTGTTCCCTCTTACCTTTCAAGGAATCACTACAGAACCATTCTCTTTCCTGTAGCTTTTATTCTTTTCTACTGATACCTTTTATTTGTATATAAACATTTTTGAATTTCTCTAACTTAAAAAAACACCACCTCCCCACTGCTCTACAAACCCATCCAGGTTTTGAACCATTTCCCTGCTCCCTTGATGCAAACTTTCTTAAGAAAGTGTCTGCTTGCTATCTCAATGTCTTCCTTCTCCCATTCTCTCATTCTCATCCTCTTTTTGTCAAAAACCATTGCATTATGGAAAGTTCCAAATATATACAGAATTAAAGAGGATGATACAACCACCAGCCATGTACCCATCACTTAATAATTAAGTTGTGATCAACCATTATCACAACTTTATACTTCTCACCAATTTTCCCCTTATCTCCAGGTCATTCTAAAGCAAATGTTAGACACCTTATGTTTTTATAAATGCCTCCATATGCACTTCTAAAGATGACACTAAGAAACACATACATAATGTTATTGCACCCATAAAACTACTAATAATTCTTAATGTTATGAAATTCCCTGATTGAGTTCCTAGGGTTCAAATTTCTCTGATTGTCAGAAGCTCCATTCTCCCATAAACATGGTTTCCAGACAGAATCCTGCAAAATGTTCTAGGAGGTTTTCTGGGAAAGTGGTAAGACTACTTCCAAGAACAAAATAGAGCTGTGCCCAAGTGGAGTAGTGGTTGGGTCAACTGCCTCCAAAGAAGCGTAGGCCACATAGCCCTGGGCTTGAATCCTGGGACCGGAGGGAAACGGTGTGAACAACTAAAATGAAAACAAAATTTAAAAAGTGCTTCTTCCTCCTCTTTCTTCCTATCTGCCTTCATGCCTTTCCTTTAAAAAAAGAGAACAGAGTAGAGGCATGCCCTGGTGGCTCAGGCACTCAGCTGGTGACTGGGCAAGCCTAGTGATCCAGGACTGAGACCTGAGGCAGGCGCTGGAGAGGGCAGGAGTGTCAGGCCCCCCCCACCAAAAAAGGCCATATAAATAAATGTGCTTCTCCCTCCTCCTCTTTTCCTCCCTTCCCATCTGCTTACCTGCCTTCATTCCCACCTGCTGCCTTCCTCTTTAAAATAAAAACAAAGTAGAATGCTACTGATGGTGGTAATATAGTAAACCACTTATTGAGCACCTACTGCATATCAGGTCCATGCTATGTGCTCTCCCTGCATCACTCTCCTAATCCTCACATCAACCTTCCAGGGTAGGTTCAGAGTTGCTGAATAATTGGTCCCACGCTTGGCAACTAGATCAGGATGTGAACCCAGGTCTTTGGGGCTCCAGAATCTCAGCTGCCAGACCACCGCCACATGACTTCAGCCACATCAAGACAGGGCGAGGGGAGCCTGTTCCTTCGAGGGGAAGCCTTCCTTCCTAACCCTTTACCTCCAGAAAGAAAGTATCCTGAGACTCAGCTGTTCATTCAACACAGGTGGGAAGAGGAGGGGAAGAATCCCCTTCCCTGGAAAGAGACAGACTAAACTGCCAGGAGTCTGAATCTTAGAACCTGGGAAATTTCTCTGGCTGCAATATCCCAGGTGGGAGTTGCACCTGCTTCTCTCCCATCTCATTAGCATCTCCTTGCCATTCCCCAGAGGAGCTCACTGCAGCAACTTTCCCCTTCCAGGCTAATGAAAGCTGCTTAGCAACAGGGAGCCAGTTCATAAAGCTGTGATGTGGTTCCCAGCTCAGCAGACGCCACCCTCGTCTCCCATTACAGCTCATTCTCAGCCAGAAGCAACCCTCAGGTAGGCCATCTGCACAGCAGAGAGGGAGGGAAGGGAACCTGGGGACTGAAGGAGCAGGCCTGGTGTGGTCTGGGCGTGCAGGGCAGGAGACATTTATATGCGAACCGGATAGGCAGGCCAGGCTTCTTTCTGTGGGCCTTGTAAACCTGCTCTAGGCAGCAAAGGTTAGAGTCCAACCTGAGAGCCCAATCAGAATGAAGCAAACAAATACAGTGAAGAAAGACACCCCTGGACCTGAGCTAGAGGAGAAGGCAGGACCAGAGAAAAGGTGGTTACTCAGTGCTTATCAGCTGTTGCTTAAACTACCTGACATCCTTGGATGGGAAGAAAGCAACTGTGCCCTCTTTAAGCACATCTATTATATAACAAATGCAGAGCTCAAAGGTGAAACTTGGCCAATTTACCATTTAACCCTGACCTTGAAATGCCCACTGACATAAGTTAAAAATACCTTCCACTCCGGGGGAGGGGTCATAGGAATATCAACCTACACCTGGGGCTCAAGAAGCCACAGGGAAAACAGGAAGCATTCATTTGATTCATCAATAAGTCTTACATTAAAATAAAAGTTTTAACATCTATGTAGAACATAAACATCTATGTTTAACAAAATGTAGAGCATGACCCATGTGTTTGGATATATTCTCCAAGCCCTATCCTCTGCCATAGGAGCGGGCAGTCACAAGGGTCCCCTGATGCTCAGGCCTGGGGTTTCGGAGGGTGCCTCCTCCACTAGAACAGCACACAGGGTTTGCCAGCAAAGCCTCCTCACAAGGTCTCTAACTGCAGGGCCCTGAGCGGCTTTGGGGCAGACAGATTTAGGAATAACCAGGGCAAACACGACAAATGAGCTTTTCTCACTAGTTAGGAATCACACTCCTCCCCTTGGGTGATAGGAATGGGGGTTTGCACAACTTTCCTTTTTTAGCCCCAGGCCAAGGATTCTTTGATTTCATTCCTAAGGTTCTCCAGGAAGGTTCTGTTCTGATCCAGTTGCCTTTATAGCTCAGAGTAGCTCATCTTGCCTAGGCCCTGTCTCCCCAGTCACCCTCTAGTCCTCCTCTGCCAAGAACAGAGGCCGAAAGTTCAGAGCAAAGGGCCCTGGGCTCTAGGAATGGTGCTGACTCCGTGGATGATCCAGTCTCCACAGCCTTCACTCCGCTCCAACCGCTCAGCACCTTTTCCGGATTCCCATTTCTCCCAGAACAAAGCTGGATTCTAGATGTGGCTGACAACGGCTAGACCCGTAGAAGACTGGATCTACTTCTGACGAAAAATGAATTTCTGAGCATTTTTCTAGGGAGTCAAGGAGCTTAGTTTATCAGAATCTCCAAAAACCCAGAGGGGGTGTTTTCCATCAAACATCTATTCCCCAGTGCCCGAGAATCCTTGATCATGATTCTACTCTGTGATGATGTAAATGGCTTCTAGACAGGAAAAAAAAAATTGAAAATCATTGCTTTAAACTTTATTTTGAGCCCAAATTGGGACATACTTTACCCCTGAGTACCAGTCTTGACAAATGGGACCTAATGTGGGTGTTAGGTGCCCCAGCTCGACCTAGCGTTAGCCTGTTGGCAGCCGCTGCTGCACATGGTCCCCTCAGTGACTATGCACTGAGCCCAAGGCAGAGGCAGCAAACTGGTACAGGCTTGCAGCCATCTTGTTTTTGGTCTACACAATTATTTTTTAATGGAAACTGGGTATCAGCATTTAAACATTGGGAACTCTCATAAAATAAATAGATGAAAAACCAGCAACAGACTCTTCCTTCTCCTAAAATAAGACAAAGACCAGGCCAAGCCTAGACCAGCATTCTTATAGGAGCTGAGTGGTGGCTACCCCTTCAAACAGGGCAAGCACTACCCCGGGTTCACCCCAGTCTGCACAGTGCTGCTGACTCACACCCAGCCACTTCTATATGGGCCTTTCTTGGCTGACCTCATAGGCATCTACATTTGCCCTTCTGGCACACCCTTGTGGCTCCGGCAACTAAGTGCAGGCCATGTAAAGTCCAAGGACCAGAGTTTGGGATCCAGGCCTATTTTACCTAAGAACCAGCAGAATAGGGCTCCTCATGCTCCTGGGTTGACTTAGAATGCTGGAGACTTGGGTCTATTTCACTGATCCTTGTTCTATTTCAGTCAATGTATTGGGCTGAAGTTAGAGAAATCAGTTCTTTTGAGTGTGATATTCTTGCCTGCTGGAAAGAATCCTGAGCCCAGGCAAGAGACAAAATTGAAAGCCCTCCTGCTTCCAGGGGGCCCCAGGCCAATCAGAACAGAGGTAACAGTTTCATCTAATCCTGACCGGCCCTAATGTGGGAGCCCCACAGTTCTCCCCTTACCTCTCTTCTCCCGTTCCCCCATGATCATCCATGCACAGTGACTGAGCATAAGTTGTTTGTATTATTCTTTTTTCTGTGTTTGCACTGGACAAAGCCTAGCACCAAACCATGCATCACTGGGCTACGAGAAAAACTCTTCCAGTAACAATGATCGATGGTGGTTGACACCAGGGAAACAGCACTGGTGGAAAGGAGTAGAGTTCTAATGTTCTCCAAAGTCACTTTCTGAAAGACTAGCATGCTTCTTCCCTAGCACAGGCTCTGCCCAAGAAAAGGGGAGATCAGAGGGCTCCTGGGAATCATTACATACTCTCAAAGAACTGGGAAACTCACCCAAAATGAAGAGAGTAGGAACTCAAATTCTGGAAACCTAGCTTCAGCCTCAACATCCAAAAAAGACAGATAACTTCTAAGCTCTTTCAATGCTAAGAACACTCACACACAATGCCCACAAAAATTCCTTGAAGTGGGAATCATCATCCTGTTTTCAGAGGAGCAAACTTGTCCAAGATCACTTTCATAAACAAAAGCACCAGGATTCATGAGAATCCTCAGTCTGTCACTCAGGTTCTACTCCTAGGCCATCCCTCCCTGCCCACCCTCCCTCATTTCCCTGCTTTATTTTTCTTCATAGCTATGATCGTGACCTGTTATTACAAGATGAATATTTGTGTGCATTTGATTTCGATCTGTCGCCCCACAGAATATAAGCCCGGAAGATAGAGATCTGTCAATCTTGTTACTGCTGTGTTTGGCACCTGGTGGGCCCTCTGTTTGTTGCGGGACTGATGGAAAGGTAGGTCTCTTTACTCAGCACACCGCTGTCAAATGTATCCCTTTCCCTTACCTGCTCCCTGCCTGCATTCCTTCCCCTCAGAAATACACCCCCTCCTTTCTATGAACCCAAATACCAATCTCAGAGGCAATGGGAGATAACACAGTGATGGCAAATAGCAACCTGTCCCTTTGGAAAGAGTGCTGAAAGGAATACCACATTCCTGGATATCCAAGAAAGCTGTGGTATGTAGATGCTCCTGCAATGGCAAGTCTTCATGTTGAGGAAGAAATGATAGCATATTACGGATTTTTTTCTTTCCGAGGCAGAGGGCTTTGACTAGCTTTCCTACCCTACACTCATTCTGTTTTGCACCCAGTCAAGTGCTTGGAGAGTTGGAATCTGGAGCAACACAGGTAGGATTAATTAGAAAGTAGATATGGCATGGAAAGCATCCAAAAAGCACAAAGTTAAAAGTTAAACTGCAGAGGTGGTTCTCAAACCCAATTAACCAGGGCAGCAGTAGCTGCTTCCTTTTTTTAAAAGGAAGGCAGGCAGACAGCAGGCAGAAATGGAGAGAGAGGAGCAAGAAGCATTTCTATCCATTTAGTTATCCGCACCCTCCCATCCTGACTCAGGCCTGAACTCAGGTGTATGTGGACTGCGCTCCAGGTGCAAGCTTAATACCTGAGCCACCAGGGTCGCAGTTCTTAAAGTGGGATCCCTGGACTAATGGCATCAGCAGCATCTATGAACTTGTTAGAAATGCAAATTCTCAGACTTACCCCAGAACTACCGGAAATCAGAAGACTCAAGGGTTGAGACCCAGGAATCTTTTAACAACCTCTTCAGGTGACTCTGATGAATGCTAAGATTAAAGAATTACTGTCCTAGGCAATTAAAAACAATCAATATAAGATTCTTAGGTCCTGGAGATTCTGATTCAATCGATCTAGGATTGGCCTTAGGAGATTTCAAAAGCTTCTGGCTTGATTCTGACTTGCAGCTGGATTTCAGAACTGTTAAACCTAATGACCAATCTATCCCTGGCCCCAAGACAGGGTCCTCAGTTCTAAACCCACCTCCCACTACCCCCCACCTCCCTCCTCTCTGTCACTCACCACACAGAGCAATGATGTGGCTGCTATCTTCATGCACAAACTTCCTGGTGACAGCCTCCTCCATGATTTGCTTCACCTGTGGACGAGTGGGAAGCCTCATTACTTATTTTTCTGATCAAAGGTCCCTGGTCAAATAAATAGCTTGACTCTGCCTTCTGTCTGTGTTTGGACACTTCCTGCAAAGATAATAGGGACGGGTTGGGTGGGGAAGCAGAGTTTCTTAGTACAGACAGTGCTAAGCATCTTGGAAAGGCAACCAGGAAAAGAAGCCCCAAATCCACCAACCAACGAGTGCAGATGTTTCAGCCCAGGAAGTCCCGTGCTGGGGAGAGCAAGAGTAGGACGCTGTTTTGCTCATCTGCACTTAGGCAGAGAAGGGCTTGTGGGCAGCCATATTGTCCTTTAGGGACAAACTGTCCTGACACAGGCTGTAGCTAAACAGCCTGCCCTTCCTTTTCTCCCTCTTCTCTGAGATTAGAGGTAGAGCCATCCAGGCCTCAGGGACACTCTCCACATGCTCACAAGCTCAGCCATTTTTTCTGGCCAGGTAAAACCCAGATGTTTGTGTGCCAACCTGGGTGTGAAAGCTTCAAAATACCTTATAAGGTGAGCAGTCACATCTTTAAGAAAGTACTTTCAACCCACTCCCCCCAAACCTCTAACCGATATATAAAACTAGAAAAGAGTGTGTAGCACAATTATACACAGCTCAATGCAGTTGAAACCAGCCTCCCAAAGCACCCCTTCCCCACTCTGCCTTCCTCCTTCCAGTCACTATTCCCAGCAAGGAGGCCCACTATTCTGACTTCTAACACCATAGAGTAGTTCTGTGAGGCTTTGTACTTTTTATAGATGGAATCATTCAGTGTATAGCGTTTTGTGACTGGGTTTCCTTTGCTTCCTGACGTGATTGTGAGATCTTTTCATGTTGCGTGTAATTGTAGATTTTTCATTCTCCAGTGTACAGTCACACCGCAACTGACTGGCATTTGGGTAAATTTTCAATTTGGGGCCGTTATGAATAATGCTAGTATGAACACTCTGGACATGTCTTTCGATGAACACAGGTGCCCATTTCTTCGGATATACTTCTAGGCAAGAGATTTTTGATGTATATATTCTGCTTTACTAGATTTTGCCAAATTGTTCTCCACAGTGGTTGTACCAATTTATGCTCCCATCAACAGTAGAGGAGGTTCTAGTGGCCCCTAACACTTAAGTTAAACACGTTTGCTGTCCTGGGGAAATCTGCCAAGGGAGAGACACTAATACCGGAGATTAAAGGGATGGATTACCTCAATCCCAGCATAAAATCTTACAGATAAATTAAACTTTGGGCAGAGCTAGTCTTTGATGATTTCTTTCTTTCTTTCTTTTAAAGGAAAGGTACAGGCAGGAATGAAGGCAAGTAAGCAGATAGGAGGAAGAGAAGGAAAAAGCACTCCATTTATTTTCGTTTAGCTGTACATCGTGGTTGTTCTTCCCAGCCTGAGATGTGAACCCAGGTCCTTGGGGTGTATGTAGCCTGTGCTTTGGTGGGAGGCAGTTGAATAAACCAATATTCCACCAGGGCACACACCAATTTTCTTTTATAAAGGAAAGGTACAGGAAGGAATGAAGGCGAGTAGGTAGGCAGCAGGCAGGAAGAGAGAGGAGGAAGAAGCATTTTATTTATTTTTTATTTAGTTGTTCATGTTGATTCTTCCCCCTGGCCCCAGGTCAGGAACCTGGGTTCTTGGGATGTATGTGGACTGCATCCATTGGGTTTATCCACTAGGTCGCCAGGGCACATCAGTCTTTGCCATTCTTTGGACAACAAGGCATGCAGTTGCCGTTGTTCCCAGGGTCCTCATTTAGGGTGGTACAGTTTGAAAGGTGTTAGAACTTCTAAAGCCTGGAGAAGAGGGAAGAGAGACCTGGAGGCTCCTCCCTGCTGGAAACTGCTCTTGGTTAGTAAGGTAAAGTGGAATCAGATTGATCTTGCACTGTAAACTGTTCAAAGTTTCCTAGATTACTTCCCAAGGGGTGTTTGCATTAATACAGATCGTAAGGTTCAGCTCAAAGACCTATAAGCATCTGAAGCAGGCTCATTGGGCAGATTTAGGGGTTAGGAAGACCTTAGAATTAGGCCAGAAGTCCTTTGTGAGGCCAGCCCTGCTTACAATTATCACCACTGTCTCTATTTGTAGGAAGGCAATGGATGAGTTTCTTTCTTTCCTTTTCTTTCTCTCACTCTCAGAATCAAGCACTGATGTAGGAAGGGAACTAAGAGATCAGAGCAGATCAACCTTTGTCAGGTAGTATACATAGCAATGGCATATTCTGGACATTTCTCATGTTTGGGGATCATTCTTAGAGCAGTGCATACAGCTCCCCACTACTGAAAAAAGAATCATTATCTTCTCAAAAATCTTTCCTTTCACCTCTGATCAAATCCAAAGTTGGATTATACTAACAATCTTAGTATGTCCAGTTTGACTGTGGATATTTCTTTGTTCTTGTTTATATAAATCTCTGCCTCTAGACGGATTATTTCCTAAGGATAATCTCTTTCTTGGCCACTTCACAGCAAAGCCATGATGGAGCTTCTCACAACTGGAAAGGTAATGGCTTCAAACAGTGCTTTGCCAAACAGACCATAGTTAATGCAGGAGAACCACCTAGAGCCTTCTAGGATTTTAAGAGAACCTAGAATCTTCTCCAATTTTGAACCTCTAGGAAAAGGTAAAGGTACCAACATTAAACTTTATTATGAAGTACCCATTACCCCTAATTTAGAGATAAAGAAACCGAGACTCAGAGGTTAAGAAACTTATTCAAGGCCACACAGAGCTAGATCCAGAAATTCCAAAGTTGATGCATTCCCATTAGACCTTGCAGTCTCCAAGATTCAGGCGATTTATTTACCGAAGTCACTAAGGGCTACAGTGAAAGCATCAGGTACTGGGTAGAATAGTAGATAAAAGAGGCGTTTCCTGGCTGCAGGAGTTTACGCATCTGGCAGACGCAGCCCACAGAGGTAGGTGGGAGTTCATAGCCTCAGAGGCCTTAAATTCATTCTAAGCCATTCTGGGTTTGAGCTCTCCAGCTCTCATAAGGGAGTGAGTCATTCATATGGGCACCCCCCACCCCCCCTCTCCCAATGAAATTGAAATCGGATTTAGGGCAGGATCAAGGTAAAGGACGTTAGTAGAGCGGACTCTCTTACCATTCTGGGTGGGGGGCTCCTTCAAAAGGGGCAAATTTTTTTAGTATTTAAAAAAACCCCACAACAAACCCTGGTCCCTGGAAAGGGAGGTGGGCGTGGAGCTACAAGCAGTGAGATGTGCGGCAAATCCTCCCGCAGCCTCAACTAAGTTCTCAGAGGAATGCTAGAGGGGGATTCAAGACAAAGCGGAGCTAAGCCCCCAGAATACCGGTTTAGCGCCCTAGAAGGTCCGCGCGGGGCCCCGCCCCCTCCCCCAGCGCCCGGGGAAAATGAATGGGCAGCTCAGGTTATCCAAAAATCGCTGTCACCCCTCCCCCGATCTCGGTCTCCCAGCACTGCTGCCGTCACAGGGCGGGGAGCTGTGTGATCGCCAAGCAAACAAGCCTAGCCCCTCGGCCGAAGGGTGCTACCCATTGAACCAGAGGAGTGGGAGCCGCAGTCAGTTCAGAACCTCGCCCCCGCCGGGGCCCGCGAGCGCCGTACCCGAAGGTGGGCAAGGACTTTTTCTCGCCCTGGGCCGTGAGGGCAGGGACGCAAACCCCCAGAAGTCCTTGCCCCGAGTTTACCTCCTTTTTCACGTTCCACAGCAGTGTCTCTTTGACAGCGTCCTCAGCGCTGCCCATGGTGCGGCGGGTGGTTGGGAGGCGGCACCGAGCGGCCCCCCAAGCTCCCGGCGCGCCCTCGCCGCCTCGGCGCCTCTCCGCTCAGCGCCCCACGCGCGAGGCGGAGCCCCTGCCCGCCGCGCTCCCCGCCCGCCGCCGCCGCCGCCGCAGCCACTGCCGGGTGCTGGGCTCCGCAGCCATCTTCCGAGCCCCGCACAGACGTCAGGAGGCTAGCCCAGCCCCTTCCCACAGCTGGGGGAGGGGGGTGCGCTCAGCTACTCCGATCCCGGCTGGAGCTGCCGGGTGGGGTGGGGGGAGGCGGCGCGCGCCACGCTGGCCGCTGTCATGACAACGCGCCGGCTCCAGCCCCGAGGGCGCGAACTTTCATTGTGAGCGCCGGGAGCCCACCCTGCAGAGCCCTCTCCAGGCAGCGGGGGCGCCCTGGACCCAGCGCCTGAGTGGGAATTCTCTTGCTCAGGAGCTGGCCTCCATCCAGATACCCGGTCCTTTTCCCGACGGGTGGGGTTGGGGTTCCCTGTGCCTGAAATCTGACCACTGGGAAGCCAGTGTTCGTCCCTAGACTGAAAGAAGGGCCGCAAGTCCCATCGTTTCTCCAATCTTCCCGCTGCCAGCCGGTCGTCCTCAGTTGCAAAGCTCGTAGGAAGAGTGGAAACGCAGCCGCCCCCAAACTGAAGAGGCCCAACGGCCCAGAGGGCACGAGTCATGGTTAGCCCTCCTGCTGACATAGGGTTTATCCATCCTTTTTCACCCTTCTCGCAGCTATGTGGGAGGTGGGGGTGCGGGCTGCGGTAACCCGGGACCACCGGGAACTTGTAGGGAGCCCCGGAAGGTGAGAAGAATTAGTTTCTCGCGATTCGCCTTGTAGAATTTGGTAGCCTTACAGGGGAATTAAAGGAGAGAAAAGGTTGCTCCAAGTGGTAAGAACACCTGCTGGCGCGCCCTAGTGGAGTAGAGTTTTCGTGAACCCTTTTCCGCCAGGAGCACAATGCACGTACATCCTAAGGATCCAGTTTGCGTCCCAGGGCGGGGTGACCAACCAAGATGAATAACTAATAAAAAATAAAATACTTCTTCCTCTTCTTTCTGCCTGCCTGCCTTCGCTAGCCTTCATTTCTACCTGCACCTTTCCTTAAAAAACAAAAAACACCTGCTGCTGTAAAGTGAGGAGTGACGTGCATAAATCACGATGAAAGGAGGAGCTTAGCCCTCTGGAGCGGGAATGGGGGAGCTTCCATTCAACATCTTCAGTGATGCAACTTGACAGCGCAAAAAATACAGGGAAGCAAACAAGTCCTCAGAGACAGAGTCGGAACCTGCAGTCTACATGTGGGGTTTTAAAGCCCCTAACCTCAGACCGCGACGTGGGAAAGTTTTACGCGGCAGCTTCCCTTAGTCACCAGCTCAGTTATTTCGGAGGCTAGTGGGAAGGACCCTCCCGGGAGGACCGGGAACTCCGCCCTACTACCGATAAGCCCCGCCCCCGTAGAGGGGGAGCGGAAGCGCTCAGTGAGACCCGGAAGTGGTGTTGACTTGGTACACGTGAGTGACAGCATGGCGGCTCACCGTTCCGGCCCGCTGAAGCAGCACAATAAAGCTCATAAAGGCGGGCGCAATCGGGGTCGAGCATCTGCGCAGCGAGATGGCAAAGGTGAGAAGATATGGGTGGAGGCAGAGGAGTAATTATTTGATAAAGCTAAGGGCTGATATTTTCCATGGCCGGACTGAGCTCCCGCCTCCAACTGGGACCCCGCGCGAAGGATTTTTTCTCCGGTGGACCGAGAGGGGAATCCTCTTTCTTGACTTTTTCTGGTGTCCAGCACAAGAATTTTTTCTGATCTTTCCTCCAGGCGGTGTAGCACTAAAAACCCTAAGCAAGAAGATCAGAAAAGAGCTCAGCCGAGTAGATCAGCGGCATCGCGCCAGCCAGTTGCGAAAGCAGAAGAAGGAGGCGGTGAGAGGATCGGAAGTTGGGGAATGGTGTGGCTTCTCAACTCTTCCAGATCCGGAGTGTCTTGAAGTAGAAAATGTGACCCTGGAAAGGGCCCGGGAATGTAACTCTAGAGCACATGTTAGGCGTGTGGGTCTGGATTCTCTCCCTCGAAAATCCTTTGCTCTGACCTCCTATCTGGCGTACTTAACCTCTTTTTACAAGACAAAGGCTGGTTACCCTTGGGAGTATGGGGTAGTGGGGTGGCCGTGGCCTTGCGGGTGTTCCTGCTGTTGCAAATGCAGTATTGAAATGATACACTAAATCCTTGAGATGTTCTCTGCCCTTTTCTACACACAGGTTCTGGCAGAGAAGAGACTGCTGGGCAGCAGGGATGGCCCTCCTCATCAGGTACTGGTGGTGCCCCTGCACAATAGGATTTCCTTGCCAGATGCTTTTCACCTGCTTCAGGATAAGGACACTGGAACAGTACACTTGAGTGAATGGGGAAGCACCCAAAGCTTTATGCTATTAAGCCCCCACTTGAAACATCGGTGGTTTTTCACATCTGCAAGGCCAGGTTAGAGTTTACACCAGTATTTTCTACCATATGTTTTGAATAATAGTACCTTTTATTTTTTTTTTTTCCTCTTATAATGCATCGGTGCCAACCACCTCATTTTACTGATTTTATTTTCTGCCTCCAGGGGATCTGCACACTGTGTTAGACATGGCTAAAGTGGCTGATACCATCTTGTTCCTCCTTGATCCACTGGATGGCTGGGACAGCACAGGGGATCACTGCCTTTCCTGTCTCTTTGCTCAAGGTCTTCCTACCTATAGTAAGTAAGTTTTGAAGAATTGAAGGAGAAGGGAAGGGAAGGAATTGAATTAGCATTTATTGTGCAGCTACAGTTTCCCAGACACTGTGTGTCTGACACTTGTTAACAGGAATACAACTAGCAGCTTGAGTTCAGCTGATGGCAACTTGTACACGTATGGCCTAAATTTGGTTCATCATATACAAATTACCTATCAAATTGACTTTATTTTGGGCTATCCTTTGCCCAGAGGAAGAAAGAAAAATGTGCAGTTTGACTTTACTGTGAAATTTCTCTAGGGTAACTTGAGTTTTTGGTTTTCCAGCAGCCTCTGGGTGCACTGCAGGGAAATTTTCTTATAGTGAAGTAATAGGTCATGATTCCCTTTCTCTTTTGTTCACAGCACTGGCTGTCCAGGGGGTTTCTGGCCTCCCACCGAAGAAACAAATAGATGCCAGAAAGAAGCTAAGTAAAGCGGTGGAGAAGCGTTTTCCTGGTGACAAACTCTTCCTGTTAAATACTCAACAGGAGGCAGAGATGCTGCTCAGGCAGTTGGCTAACCAAAAGCAACGTCATCTTGCTTTTCGTGATCGACGGGCTTACCTGTTTGCCCATGCTGCTGACTTTATGCCTAGTGAAGAGAATAACTTGGTGGGCACCTTGAAAATCTCAGGCTATGTTCGTGGGCAGACTCTGAATGTAAATAGCTTGCTGCATATCATTGGACATGGTAATTTCCAAATGAAGCAAATAGAAGCCCCTAGGGACCCTTTCCCTTTATATCCTAGAGTGATGAAGTCCCAAAAGGACCCAGGCATGGCAATGGAGGTAAGATTGATGTTCTTAGAGAATGTATATTGTAGATTCATGTTTAAGCTCGTGCAGGATGGTATCTAATTTCAGAGACGGTGATCTGCACACCCGGACAACTAGTCCCTAGTTCAGAGTAAGATAACCACAAATATGTTGCTATAGGCACCTTGCATAGAAGTGGCCTGTGATTTTATAGAACATTATATGTGGTCTCTAGCCTCAAACAGCTTAATTAGATAAGGAAAAAAATGGTAAAACCAGTGAAATACAGATGACAGTTTGATTGAGGAAAAGCTCTGTGGAAGTTGAGAAAGGAGATTAGTAAGCTTCACAGAAGAGATCAGACTTGAGCCAGGTACTGGAAAGAATGTGATTTATGAGTTGAAGAGCGATGAAAGGAATTCTAGAAGATAGAGATGAGGCATACTGATGGGTCATAGGTTTTCTGTGAAGAAATCAGCTTGATGAGAGTTAGGTATGTAATAAGTGGGTATAAGTGGGACCAGATGATGAGAGGGCTTTGGCCAAGTAGAGGTATGACTTAAAATGCAAAGGAAATAGAATCATTTGAAAAAAAATTGACAACTTTTGGCTGTTTCATTCTATTTTGTTTATCTGTTTGAGTACTGTGCTTTTGTATCTTTTTGGCTACTATATTAGTTTTAGTAGATTTTGGTTAATGGTTGACCATCACCTGCTTTTGATTTTCAGATTTGTGCTGTGGATGCTGTAGCTGATATGGAGGAAGACATTAAGGTCCTAGTAAAGGCAGATCCTGATAGACAGGAATCTTTGCAAACAGAGGTCATCCCAGATCCAATGGAGGGAGAGCAAACCTGGCCCACTGAGGAGGAGCTGAATGAGGCAAATGGTATTGGCAAACTTGTTTTAATTCATCTGACTTAGCATTATGGATTTGTCTAATTCCTCAGTTAGGACCCTATAATACAGAGGGAGATGAAGGATGTATTGGCGGTCTTATCCACTTACCTCCCAAAAGCTATACATTTGTTTTTAAATTATCGGACATAGCTTTGCTCCATTTCTCAGATTTATTTGTGTTTTCTTTTTTATTTTATTTTTTTAAAGGAAAAGTACAGGCAGGCATAAAGATGAGTAGAGGCAGGCAGGCAGAGAAAAGGGAACGAAGCATTCTATTTATTCTATTTAGTTTGTTCATCTTGGTTGTTCCCACTGCCCCTGAGGTGTGAACCCGGGACTCTGGGATGTATGTGGATTGTGCTCGACCACTGCTCCACCAGGGGACACCAGATTTGCTTGTGGTGTTTTCTAATAAACAGGTAAACAACTTTGGATTCATTGAAAGGTTTATTAAGCTGTGTATGTATTGCTAGTTTTGAGGCAGCTGAATTAAATTTGGAAATAATCTGTTCTATTCCGAATGTCTACTAGAGTTTCCAGTGTTGACAGCAATATCTAGTCTCTTGCATTAGTGGGAATACCTGAAGTAGTAGGGTATAGGAGGTATATACTTTCCTTTGTTTGGGCTTTTATAGGCTTGAAGAAAACGACCAAGGTGGTAAAGAAGGTTCCCAAAGGAACATCTATTTACCAAGCTGAATGGATTTTGGATGAGGATGGTGAAAGTGGTGGAGAAGGAGATGAATATGATGACATAGAACATGAGGATTTTATTGAAGAGGAATCTCAGGTAAGGAAGTAGACCCTGACACCACTCTTGTGCAAAGCAAAGTGTAATTGTGACTGAGAGATGTGCAGTCAGTTTCTTAGGAATGACCAGTTGCCAGAAATGAGACTTGTTTTGTAATTTAGTCTGTTAGAATTGATACTGTTTTGTACTAGATATCTAGTAAAATGATTTTCATTCTTAGCTTAGGGCAGCGAGGTGTGGGTATCTTTTAAAACTGTGATGCTCCATTCTACAGGATGAGAGTAGCGAAGAAGAAAAGGAGGAATGTGAAACTATGACTATAGGAGAGTCTGTGCCTGATGATCTGTATGATGAGAAAGTGGATGAAGAGGCTGAGGAAAAAATGCTGGAGAAATATAAACAAGAAAGACTAGAAGAGATGTTTCCAGATGAAATAGATACCCCACGTGATATGGCTGCAAGAATCCGGTTAGTCAACAAGTCTGAAATCAATCAGTATACTTATTTAAAATTTATGTGGCTCAGGACTATGTTGGTGTGATGCAAAAGAAAAAAGTACATTGTCCTTGCTCCTGAAGGGCTCACAGTCTATATGGAAAATCATACAAATAGGACATAGTATGTATAAAGTTCTAGACTAGTACAGAGTACTAATATTATGGTATTTTAATGAAGAAGAAATATTGAGGTTAATTGGCAAAAGCTCAAGTATATAACAAAAATATCTAACATTTGTCAATTTGGGAGAGTTTGGGTAGAATAGCGAGAATAAAAGCTGGAAGGTGTAGATGATCATATTTGTCGAAAACTAGAGTTTTTGTGAATATTAGAGAGTTAATGCTTTTATCAAGCACCTTGTTTGCCAGATTAAAGAGCCACTTCCTGATAGGTATCAAGGGACCACTGTAAATACTTTGTCTTTCGTTGTTGAGAAACACTAGGGTTTAGTTCTGAATACTTGTTAGAAGATATTTTGGAATATGGTCTTGGCTTAGGCTGTGGAGTTATTTTGAGGGACTGATGAGTTTTTAAACTAGAGTCTTTGCCATTTTACAAGTGAAAGGACAAGTAGCACCAGATAAATTTGACTCTTAATTTCTTCTAAATCTCCTCTATTCTAGATTTCAGAAATACAGAGGCCTCAAAAGCTTCCGGACATCTCCATGGGATCCTAAGGAAAACCTTCCTCGAGACTATGCTCGAATCTTTCAGTTTCAGAACTTTAGAAATACTAGGAAACGCATCTTTAAAGAGATTGAGGAACAAGATGTTGAAGGAGCTGAGGTATCTGCCTTTGTCTCTGTAATTTGCTTTTACGCTGAGGTGCCTCCACTTTTACTCCTTTTCTTGGCTTGCATACCTTATTTGGTTTTCTGCTGTCCATGGCTCAGAGGAGACACTGAGTCATTGATAAGAGTGATATCAGGAACAAAGAGTATTAGAGAGATCAAGTGGAAAAATTGAATCTGGGTAGCTGAGGCATCTATAAAGGCAATTTTGAAGGTCAATGGTTGGCATTAGGATATTCTGACTTTTAAAGTATTTGGAGAAATGCTTCATCATTTCTGAGAACTTACAGTCAACTGTGATTGTTTTCTACTTTCTGGTAGGTTGGCTGGTATGTCACACTTCATGTCTCTGAAGTCCCTGTCTCAGTGGTTGAACACTTCAAGCAAGGGGCACCCTTGATTGCATTTTCTTTACTACCTCATGAACAGAAGGTATGTTATTAGTGTCTTGTAAGAAGTGTAAAATTTTATTGATATGATTGACATTTTTCATTCAGATTCAAAAAATCTGCTTTTAGGGTTAGGAATCAGAGAGGATGATAGAGAAGTCAATGATGGTTTTACCTGACATGTCTGAACCTGTCTGAAGCATCTCAGTGATGCAATCGCCATGTGGTCTGAGACTTCTCTGAGATAATTATGTAGTCAGATCAACTTTAATCAGAGGTTGGCAGCCCTAGAATTAAAGAGGATTTATGCCCAGGTACAGATCTCTTTGCTTTTTGTGGCCACAGTCATATAGGTAGGAGAGTATTATGTGAGTGCTCTTAGTCTGTGATTGGTATAACGGTTGAGGAAGAAGGGGTTTGAATGATATGGTTTTGAGGAGTGAGGTAAGTGAATGACTTGTCACTGATAAGTGGGAGATTTAGAGTTCTTGCATGTTAGACACAGAAGGTCAGCTAGTGTAGAATGGTACATTAGGGCATTGAAAACCAGTCTATGCTCTACTCGAATGCCCGTTGTTGATGGATAAATCATCTGCACACTCCATTTTAAATTATTAGCATTGTCATTTCTTAGAGTGAAACTGAATCTGCTAGTTTGGTTTGCCTTTTTTTCAAATTAGACTTCTATTTGTAGATATAAAATTTCTATTTTTCTTGGTCCCTAGATGTCAGTACTGAATATGGTGGTGAGCCGGTACCCTGGCAACTCTGAACCTGTGAAAGCCAAAGAGGAGCTGATTTTCCACTGTGGGTTTAGGCGCTTCCGAGCCTCACCTTTATTCTCTCAGCATACTGCAGGTAAGTAGTGGGGAAGCTTCTGGGTTCCTTCTTTTTGAGGGACCGACTTTTGGTGGGGGCTACAGAATATACCATTTTAAATTCTAGGTCTCTGGATTGGAGGTTTTCCAGTACTCTGGTTTAGGAGCCAATGATGTTTCTATTCGTGTCTGAACCTGTCTGAAGCATCCCAGTGATGCAACCTCTGTGTGGTGCTGAGGCTTCTTTGCTAAAAGTGTTTACTCCAGAGTTGGATTTTTTGAAGGGGTTATGGCTTTATAAAAATGGTGTCATAATGTGGAAACTTTGGCATCTGATGTGCCAGTGGTAGTGTGGGTAAAGGCTGGGGGTGGCCCACTGCTGGGTAACCCATATTTTGCCTTCTGAGATCTTGACATTTGATCGAAGTTTGGAGATTGGTGACCCAGGGACCCTTGTGGCAAAAATGATTGTATCTCCTACTTGTTAGGAGTGAGAAGATGTGTTGCCCGCTAATGTGGGGGCTGCTGAATATCATCTACATTCTCAGCTCTCAGCAATGGTTAGAAGGAGCTGAAGGCCATGTTAACTGGTGTTCTGGATAATTTCTGTTCTCACCAGGTATGCTGTCTAAAGGAGGGATTAACTTCTTGTTTTATTTTTCTATAACTTCATTATTAAGGAGGAGGGGGCGTTTCACTGAAGGTAGAAACAGAAGCTCCACAGAGATGAGAGGTCAACACATTTTCTGACCACTTCCATGTTCCCAGCACCATGCTAAACACTTTTATTTGTGCTCATAATGGCCCTGCATGGTGGAAACAGAGGCTCACAGAGCATAAGTTAACAAGGATGGTGAATTTAATGCATCCCAGATGACTCCTAGAATAAAAAAATGCAGTGTAACGCTATTCTAGGAGGTGTGGGGTGGGCCCCGGCCATTGTTAGGAATCATTGCTCTGTACCCTGCCATTATACCCTTAAAGTACAGACAAGCACACCTCAGAGATATCGATGGTTTGGTTCCAGGCCAAATATCACAATTTTTTTTTTAAAAGATCAGTGGTCAAGAAAGTATGGCTCTTGGGTCAAATCTCTCCTTTTTTAAAGGAAAGGTGCAGACAGGAATGAAGGTGAGTAGGCAGGCAGGAAGAGAGAGCAGAAGGAAGAAACATCTTTATTCCATTCCCATTTTAGTTGTTCACACTAGTTGTTTTCCCCCTAGATCTGACACTCAAACCCAGGGGTTGGTAACTTGCATCCTTTGGAGGTGATTGACCTAACTGCTACTCCACCAGGACACACCCCTTACTGCTTTTTTGTCAAAACATTTTTTGGGGGGGAAAATTGGTGGGTTTTTAAAAAAAAAAAATTTTTTTTTTAGAAAGGTGTAGGCAGGAAGAGAGAAGAAGATGCATTTTATTTATTTAGTTGTTCATCTTGGTTGTTGTCTTCTCCCCCTACCACCGAGAACCCAGGTCCTTGAGAAGTAGATGGACTATTCCTGGCCAGAGTCAGTGGACCACTGCTCCACCAGGGCACACCACATCTATGACTTTGTGCTACAGTGACAAGAGTTGAGTAGTTGGAACAGAGACTATAACACCATAAATATTTACTATATGACCTAAAGTATTTAGTAATTGGCTCTTAATAGAAAATGTTTGTCAATTCTTGCTCAAAACAGCTGTTGATTTGGTGGCGATATTCTCTATAAAGCTATTCCATATAAAGCACTGATTCTCAAATGAGGCAGGAATGATGCGTATCAGAATTACCTGGAGAACTTTTTCAAACCCCGGATTATGTAGTTCAAGCTCCAAGATTCTGCCTCTAGTTGAAAACTCACTGATAGGATTGGGTTGTATCTTTCAATTATATTGAGGCAGGAAAGTATTTTGAGAACTAGTGGGATAAAGAGATTCAAGTTATCTTAGGTTTTTTTGTCTTTTTAAAGGAAAGGTACACACAGGAATGAAGGCGAGCAAAGGCAAGCAGGCAGAGAGGAGGAAGAAGCACTTTAGTTGTCATCCTGGCTCTCATGGCACCGCAGCCCCCACCTGCAATACCCTCCAGGCCCCAAGACTCGAACAGGATCCTTGGGATGTACGTGGACTATGCCACGGAAGGCGGCGGGCCGAACTCCGCCAGGGCGCGCCTGTCTTAGGTTTTAAGAGTTGCATTGATGCAGCTTTTGTAGGCCTCTGGAATATCTAGTTTCTCAAAATGTTCTTTGTTTCTTTTTAACACGGCAGCGGATAAACATAAATTTCAGAGATTCCTGACTACTGATATGGCTCTGGTGGTGACAGTATATGCCCCAATCACTTTTCCTCCTGCATCTGTTCTGCTTTTCAAACAGAATAGTAATGGTAAGTTGAATTCACAGGTGAACTGGGCTGCATGTCTTTAATAGGTTTTACAGTTTTCTGTATTTACATTTGGGAAAAAAGTAATTTTTTGTTTTAATATCCCAATCTCAGCCTCATGGTGGTTCTAAGACAGGGTGAGAAATGGATTTTATCTTGCTTGTAACCATAGTTAAAGGCCTGTTCAGAGTGCTTCATCCGGGAAAGTTTCTGAGGATAGGCTCAGTAGGAATATCACTTAGTGATTTTTCGCCATTGACCCAGGAGAACAGCATAGTGCATCTATACTTTGTCTAAGAAGATCTCGCATACATCTTTTTTTTTTTTTTAAAAGAAAGGTGCAGTCAGGAATAAAGAGTAGACAGGCAGGTAGGAAGAGAAAAAAGGAAGACGCATTTATTTATTTTCAGTTAGTTGTTCATATTGGTTTCCCCCCTGGCCCTGGGTCTGGAACCCAGGACCTTGGGATGTATGTGGGACTGCTCCCCGGATGTACTAGACCACTAGGCCATGCCTTGTATAGATCTGAATTGACTCGAATAATAAATGTAGGCTTTTGCCACCTTAGGAATGCACAGCCTCATTGCCACAGGCCATCTCTTGTCAGTGGATCCAGACAGAATGGTCATCAAGAGAATTGTTCTGAGTGGTCATCCTTTCAAAATTTTTACCAAGATGGCAGTAGTACGTTACATGTTCTTTAGTAGAGGTAAGTGTGAAGGATGGGTTCTGACTGATTGCCTTTGTGGGGTGAAGGTTGGGTTTGAATTTAGTGGGTAAATATTTCATCTTAGTTTTCTATGTGTTTCTCAGAGGATGTGCTATGGTTTAAACCAGTGGAACTGAGAACAAAATGGGGCCGCAGGGGACACATCAAGGAGCCCTTAGGTAAGAGAATGTGGGATTTGGGACCTTGTCTAGATTTCCCCAGTGCTACTAAATGAATTATTAGAAGACCACTTTTAAAATTTTCTATTTTAATTTGACCAATGTGCTCTAATTTCTAGGTACTCATGGCCACATGAAGTGCAGTTTTGATGGGAAGCTAAAGTCTCAGGACACAGTACTAATGAACCTCTATAAACGAGTTTTCCCCAAATGGACTTATGATCCATATGTACCAGAACCAGTACCTTGGGTGAAAAGTGAGATTTCTTCAGCAGTGACTGAAACGGACATGGAGTAATAGATTCAGTGGGATTCTGTCTCATTGCTACTAGTTAGTGGGAACCTACAGGTTGTTATTGAGCAAAGTTCATATTTTCAAAAACGTTAGCCTAGCAGTCTGGTTCTTTTTGCAAAAGGCTTTTCTTGGCCTTGACAAGTGTCTCCATTAAGCATGGATGTTTTTCTATTGCTACTTAATGAAAAAAAAGAAAAAAGAAATCTCACTGAAATACCCTCTATTAGGATTTTGAAAGCTATTTAAGATGGGAAGTTGAGAGTGACCGGGAAACAAAATTTCTTAAGTGTCTAAGGACACTTGAATCCCCTCTTTTCCTTTTGCATAAATTAAACAGAAATAGACTGACAAGGAGCTGGCCTTTCAGCCTGATTCACCCAAGTTATGGAGGTTAAGTCTACATTTCCACCACTGAGCACAATACAAATGTTCTTTACTTCTGGGGAAACTTTTTGAAAATGCTGAGACAGCACGGCAGCCACTCCAACACCAGCAGTAGGTTCAATAAGCAGTTTCATCCTCTCCCACACCATCTGGGTTGCAAACTGTTGGTATAGAAGGGAGTAAGAATTGTGTGAAATGGAAGCAGAAAGAGCCTAGTTAGTTGGTTGGCCACTGATAGTTAAAGACCAAATGAGGACAGATGCAAAGTCTGGATTCCTTTTTGTTAGATATATGTGCTTGCCAATGAAAGGCAGGAGTTTTTTCATTCTAATTCTGCATATGTCGAGAGGGTTATATTAACACATCTCAGGTACCCTCCCACATAATGAAGTCACCTACCCACCTCCCAGTGCGTCAGATGCTACTTAAAAACCAAAGGTTCTTTTGCTTAAACTACATTGTGTTATTTCCTTTACTGTTGGATCCTCACCTTAATTTCATCCTCTGTTACAGTGAAGACATCATCCACAAGATCCCTTATAATAGGCCAGGTATTTAAGCCAATGCTGGATTTGACACCATCTGCTATGGTTTCTGGAGGGTAACTATTGGGAGTCAGTTCCCCTTTCAGTTTGGACTGGTAGCAGTCATCTGCAGTTAAGGGTTCAGCAGCATATATCTTCACACTAGGTCTCAGAGCCTGAGAAGAGGAATATTAGATATTACAACTAGCTATACCTTTTTGCCCACAAACCTGCAGTAAAACAGACAGTAAGGTTACACGTTTCTACCCAAGTAAGAGCCTTTCCTTTGATAGATATAATGAAAATATGACCTTCCAAGCATTCTAAATTGTATTCCTAATGCTATCTTCAGTTGCATAGGTCACATCTAGTCCTACTGTGTAACTTTGGAAAAAGGTATGTTCTGGTTTGGATAGTTGGTTAGTGAGAGTGGAATTCAGGGAAAGGACCGTGAGGGTGCCTTTTGTAACTTTGTGCTGTCAAGTTGTCATAGATTAAGAAAAGGGTTGTGAGGCAGAGAATGGCCTTCTACCTCAAGTGCCAAGATATGATGGGAAAGAGTAGCAATTTGGGAGGAATGCTGGGCAAATATTGACAGTGTATTATGGTATAAAATAAAATGTTCTATGCCTAAAGTAGGGAGTATTCCAGAAGCTGTTTTCTCACCTTAACTGTAATTGCTATTCCAGCAACCATTCCTCCTCCTCCTACGGGAACCACCAGTGCATCTACCAGGGGAACCTTTTGTGAAAGTTATACAAAGTATAAATGAAAAAAAAGTTAACATTTTGTAAAATTTCTTTAATATTTTTATATCTCCTGATTTTCAGTGCGATTTTTCTATATTTACTTGCTAATGCATTTGTGTATCAGTGACAAATAATTTGAAAGAAAAATATAATCAAATTTAAACATATAGTAATTATATTATATATACATTTAAAATAATTGATCCTATAACCAAACATTAGCTTACCCGTAGCTAAACAAGAAAAATCATTTTAACTAGGCTTTCACCTGTTTCAGTACTTCCATGGCAATTGTCCCTTGCCCAGCTATCACTGCAGGCTCTTGGTTGGGATGTACCATGGTGCCTTCTGTTTCTTCTGTAATTCTTTTTGTAACATTTTCTCTGGACTGAAAGAGTATATTAATTTTAGCTTACTCGATTTGTAAACTTAATAGAATTCCCAGTAAGTTAGATTCAGTCATTTAAACTTGATTGGCTGTCTACTTTTTTTTTTAGCTTTGTTTGGGCACTGGAGATAGAAAACTGAACAAAACAGTCCCTGTGTTCAAAGGGGTTATATTCTAATATGGGGAGGGATGGGATATAAGTGAACATAGTATATATAAATGCTGTGGAGAAATGTGAATTTATACAGTATGCTCAAGAAGGACATTGGATAAAAGTGACATTTTAATGGATTTGAACAGGTTCTGGGGATCTCCAGAATATTCCTGGGGATAACAGGAAGTGCAGGCCACAAGTGAGAGTACTTGGCCTTTCTGAGAAACTAATAAATCAGTATGGTTGGGGGCAGGGGGCGGAATTATAGTGGGAGATGAGGAAGAAAGAACGGAATGGCTCAATTCACCTAGGCATAGATGATTATAAGAACTTTGGTTTCCTTGGTGTATAAGATGAAAAACTTGGATGATTTTGAGCTGACATGGTAACTTCTAACTTACTAAATGGACAGCTATGATTCCTCTTGAAAATAGACTAGTGGTTCATACAGGGTTGGGAGCAGAGACCAGTTACGAGATTACCAACTGTAGATGAGAACTAATGTTGATTTGCATCTGGGAAGTAAATGACAGAAGTAGATGGATTACGGAAATGTTTTGAAAGTAGGACTTAAGGTTTGCATGTGAGATGTGAGTTATCAAAGATAACGTCCCCATTTTCAAAAAATAATTAGGACAAAAGTTGCCATTTATTTAGCTGAGGAAGATGAGGTTTAGTATTGGGGAGTTAAGATCAGGAATTTGATATAGAAAGTAAATTTGAGGTGCCTTTCAAGATCTCCAAATGGGGTACACCCCTGTGGCTAAGGCAGCTAAGGTGCAGGCCATGTAAACCTTTGAACCTGGGTTAGAGATTTGGACCCAGAAGTAAAAATAAATATCCACATGGGAATATCAGGTAGTCATTGGACATACAAGTCTGAATTGAGAGAGCCAAAGTCAAGGCTAGAGTTAGAATGTAGGTGTTCGTTTAAACTATGAGATTACCAATATCATCTTGAATGTAGAGAAAAGGCTGGGCATACTCATATTTAGAGATGAGGAGGAAAAAAACCAAAGACTGACGCATAACCAGTAAAGTAGGAAGATAAGTTTCATGTGATAGTGAAAGCTGCAAAGGTGGTACTAAACACTGCTCTCCTTACCTCATCACTATGTTCACTGTATACTATAGAGGCTCCATAGGCCTGTATTGCCAGTTTTTTACAGTTGGGAGCTGTCTGGGGTACCACAATATAAGCAGGAATCCCTGGGTAGAGAAACATGTTTAATTAGTACAGGTTGGGAGAATCCAGGATTAGAAGCTTGTTCAGGTGTACCCCTGTGGCCCAGGTAGCTAAGGTGCAGACCATGTACAGCCTGTGGATCTGCCTTTGGGACCTGGAATGGGGGTGTGGGTGAGGAGAAATTTCTGTTCTAGTTTGAATCATATAGGAAGTGGGAAATTTTCTTCCTACACCTATCAATCTCACAGAAAGGCAGGATACTTTTCCACTCCACTGATAATCCTACCTGTACCCTGAGAAGTTAAATCAAGTACCTTCTAATTTGGCAGCATATGCCAGAGCCTGGCCATGATTTCCACTGCTGTGAGTAACAACAGCTTTGGGCTTCTTTTCTGAAGTAGCAGGAATCAAGCCTCTGATTGCATTCAGGGCACCTCGAATCTGGAAAGGGCGGTGAGTTCATGTGTCAGTTTAAGTTTCTTTAAAAACAACAAAACAAAACAAGGAGCTTTTCCTTTTGATCCAGTCTACCCTAAATCTTAATGACTCCATCTCCTAAATAATCTCATTTATTTATGCCACTACCTTCCTGAGGCCTCATTTTTCATCTGGTTATTAAACCTCAACCATTCTTATATTCCTGTTAGATTATAAAAGTGATCTTTTAAAAACATTATATCTTTCATTGCTTATTACTGTGAGACAAGTGCAAATTCCTTACCCTCTGGCACAGTTGTAGCCATCTTAAGTTGCATTTGCTTATTCTCCAGCTAGTTTAGCTCTCATCCCTGTGCTTCTGAGTACGCTGATAACTCTATCTGTAATTCTTTTCCCCCACTGACAGGGCTAAAAGTGTTCCCTTTTTAAAACTTGGATCAAGCATCACCTGGTTGAGCTTCTTTGACTGCACAGGCAAAATCAGGCACAACATTTTCTGTTCTTCCATGGCACTCTATCTCTTAAATCTTTTCATCAACTTATCTGTCCACCAGCCTGTCTTCCCTTACAAGTATGGATATATAGGGCAAGGCATTATATATATATATATATATATACACACACACACATACATATATATACATACACATACATATATATACATACACACACATACATACATAGTTTCGTTCCTGAAAAATTCTTAATGTATGATGAATAAACCATGGTAGAAGCAAAGGGCAAAAGAGAACAGTTTTTGCTTTATTAAAAAAGCTCTCAACGGGCTGGGGGAAAAGGTAGGTTCTTGCAATTTTTTGCTTTTTTTTTTTTTTTTTAAACTACAGGAAGGGTACAGGCAGGGAGAGGAGAAAGAAACACTATTTAGTTGTACATCTTGGGGGCTCTCCTTGGCCCAGGTTGCAAACCTGGATCCCTGGGATGTTATGTGGCCTGTGCTTCGGTTGGAGGCAGTTGACAAAATCACTCCTGTACCAGGTACGCCACTTCTTGGTTCTAAAGCTACCACTAAACAGATACTAACACCCATCAGGCACAGTGCTAAATGTAGCATTTTTACCTGAAATGATCTTAAATTTCAACTAATGGTCAGGAAATTCTGGTAACAAATCACATACCAGTCTATATGCATAGGAAAGGAAAGGCACTGACATTTTCTAAAAAAGAGATGAGGGCTTAGCTAAGTTTACATTTTTTTATGTATATAATAAGGTATCAATAAATAGCAAGCTGAAGGCATGCCTGGGAGCAGTCCCACATACATGCCAAGGTCTTGGATTCAAGACCCAGGGTTTGTGGGAGGACAACTGATGTGAACAACTAAATAGAAATAAAGTCTTTATGCCTCCTCAAAACAAAAGCAAGCCGATTAAGTGAATGTTTAAACTTGGTTACATATAGGGTGATCAAATCATTTTGTGTGCAACAGGCCAGGTTGATGTCTGTTGTCACTGGAAGCCCCCCATTTAACTTTCAAAAATGCCCTAATCGTGATTTGGACATCACATGATCACTCTATAGGGAATTTTTGAAATTGTGTACAAATGACTCAACACCTTGATGCCAGATAACCAAGCTTCCTTGATCAAAGGGAATTTTCTGCAACCGCCTTTTCAGATATAAAAAGGTATTAACTTCTACCTACCTCACAGAGTATTAAGGAAGATTAAATTTACATGTGAAAGGGTTTTAAAAAGATAAATGACACACATCAAAAGGGATTGTTACCTTAAAAGATCCAGTTTTCTGGAAGAGTTCACATTTGAAGAAAAGATTGCGCCCTGTTACTTGATTCAAAATGGAGCTTGTCAGCACTGGTGTTAGGTGGATAAAATCTTGAATATTGATATGAGCTTTTTCAACATCAGCAAAGGAGATGCAATATTGAGCACACATGGTTCTGAAATTCAGGAATAAGAAGAGTCAAAGTCCAAGACAACGTTTTTAATGAAAAGATTTTGAAAATCCAGATAGGTAGAATGTATGAATGAACCACAAACTGGACTTTGAGTGATTATTATGTCAGTATAGATTCATCCATTGTAACAAATGTACCACTTTGGTGGGAGATTTTGATAATGGAGGAAGCCAGCTATGGGAAATAAATGTACTTAATTTTGCTGGGAACCTTAAATTCTAAGAAGAAAATCTTAAAATACAAAAACCAATACATAACACAAGAACAGACCCTGGGTCTATGGTGGTAATGTGGGAACTGTCTTAATTATTGGGGCTCCGGAATCTCTATATAGAAGAAAACTTGACTCAAAGCTGAATTTTTTAGTAAATACTGGTTAAGTTCGATAGGAGATAACTGATGGTGAGTATGGAAAACAAAGTTAACCTTCCCATTGACATTACCCATCTCTTGGCACGGTCATTGGTCACCATGATCAGTTATAAAGCTGCTTGAATGAATTGGGTTCAAAATCCGACATGATTTTAATTCTATTGCAACTTATTCTGCACATTAAAATAAACTCATATAGGTTCCCCATTCCTCATATATGTTACAATTTTTTATTTAAAAAGTTACTTAACAGGGAAAATTGCCTACATTTAGCATCTTCATAGACTTAATTTTCTGTTTCCTTCTGATTTTTTAAATTATACAGTATATAATAAAGTCAAAGGTAACATTTTGTTTACTTCTAATGCATTTGCCTATGTCTTCAAAGTTTTCAATTATAATTTTCAATAACTATATTCTTTCCTTTTTTCACTATTGTAGTAGTATTGGAACATGAAGTTTCCCTTTTTATTACAAAAGCAATTTTATAATAACACATTCAGTAAACAATTTAATCTGCTTTTTTCCCAAAGCCAGTTGTTACCTATGCTCGTGTTTACTTTTTGGGGTCCACATATACATGTAGACAAAACTTTTTGACAAGATTGGTAACCTACTTTTAGGCATATCAAGAAACCATTACTTATATATTTTATGCAACTTTCAAAATGGTTTAATAGTATTTGTTTTTACAAAAATACCAGAGTTTTACGTAACTATTGTTGGTCATTTAGATTTCTTTTTGTGGAGGGAGGTGACTATAATAAACGATGGAAAGAATAGCCTTGTTGCCAGGTTTCTGCACATCTTCATAAATCCTTAGGGTAGAATCCACTAAATGGCATTCTGCATCAGAAGGCATGAACACTTCTAAGACATTTGGGACCCATTGCCAAACTGATCCCCAGAAAAGTTGTAGATTATGTTAACTTACACTCCCAAGAGAAGTTTCTAAGGAATGTCTACTTTCCTCTAACCTGATTATAGCATTTTTATCAATTTAATGAACTGCCTATTTTTTTCTGTATATTTATTGGCTACTTGTTCCTTTGTTAATCTTCCCAGATGATTAAATTTATGCCTAAATGCAATGTTTTTGTTACTTTTGAGATGTTATTTTTAATTCCTTTGCTTAATGATGTGTAATTTATATCATATTTGTCAAGTAAAAGGATACTTTATTAAGTTAGTTTGTTAGATCTAATAGTTGTATAGTTCATTTTTCTCACCTTTTTAAAGAAAACAATCATAATATTTGCAAATAAAGATAATTTTTCCTCATCTTATAAATATGCCTCTGGTAACTTTTTCAGTAACCTCAATTATTCATTTGTCACCTCCTCCTGAATTAGTTTCAGTAATTATCTGTTTTACAAAATCTACAATTTCAGATGTTAAAGTTATACACAGTAATATTTCTAAGTATTAATAGCTGTGGTAGTCATTCATTCAGTCAACAAATATTGAGCCCCTCTCTGTGTCAGACATTATTTTGGTCTGCGAATAGTGTTAGAAAAAAGAGACTTGTTCCTGTGATGTGTAATAAATAATCCATGTCAGTATGTATTTACAGATATTGAAATAGAATAATAGAGAAATGTGTTATGATAGGACACTGTAATGGGGATCTTATTTAGACTGGGAAAGACGGTTAAGGAACACACTTTATAGAGAAGCGATATTTAAAATTATGGCTCATACTTAAGAGCCAATAGGGGGGAAAGTGTTTCAAGTGGAGGGAATAATGTGTGAAGGCTTTAAAGAGAAAACAAACTTGGCATATTGCAGAAACTAAAAGGTCAATGTGTGAAAAATAGTGATCAAAGGAGGTGTAATAAGAGAAGGCAGTAAAGTTTAGGCAGGGTTCAGATTATGTGGGACTCTGATTCATGAACTTTTTCTTAAGAGCTTAGAATGCTACTGGAGAATTTTGAACAGGTTAGTGACACGTTGGAATTTATTTTTCAGAAAATCACTAGTAACAGCATTGTGAATAAAAAGGAAAGTGATATCAGGAATCCAGTTAAGAAGCAGTATAGTTGTCCACAAGAAAGACAACAGGGGCTTGAATGGCAAAAGTAGAGGTGGAAAAAAAAAAATCAATATACATTTTTTGGGGAAAACAAACCCAATTAAAAATTGGGCAAAGGAACTGAATAGACAATTTCCAAAGATGATATACGAATAGCCAACAAGCACATGAAAGGATGCTCAACATCAATAATCATTAGGGAAATAACAAGTCAAAACCACAATGAAATACCACTTTTCACTTACTAGGATGGTTGCTATTTAAAAAAACAAAACATTGGCAGGGAATTTGAGAACACGGAACCCTTTTGGCCTCCTGGTGGGAATGTAAAATGGTACAGCTGCTATGAAAAAATGGAAGTTCCTCAATAAATTTGACAATTACCAGATGATTCCACAATTTCATTTCTGGAAATATACCCAAAATAATTGCAAGTAGGGTCTGAAGATGTATTTGTACACTTATGTTCACAGCAGTATTATTCATAATAGCCAAAAATTAGAAGCAACCCGAGTTCATTGACAGATGAATGGATAAACTGGTATATACATACAATGAATATACATGCTACAACATGGATAATCTTGAAAATATTGGGCTAAGTGACATAAGTCAATCACTAAAGACAAATACTGTGTGATTATAACTATGTAAGGTACCTAGAGTAGTAAAATTCATAGGCAGAAAGTTGAAGGATAGTAACCAGTGACTGGGAGCAATTTTGATATTGTTGGATGAGTATAGTTTCAGTTTTGCAAGATAAAACAAGTTCTGGAGACGAAAGAATGTGAGTATACTTAACACTACTGAACTATATATGTTCAAAAAGTTACAATAGTAAAATTTTGTTATGTATATTTTACCACTACTTGAAAAACAATCCAAGAAAAGAAAATGAATTTGGAGAGCATAATTAGTTAGGACTGTTGCTTACAAGTGCCAGAACAAATTTGAACGGCTTAGGCACTAGATGAGGGTGATAAACTTTACTGGCTCAGAATCCAAAGAGGAGATGAGCCGTAGGAAGGGCAGAAATATGGAGCTGTACCAACAACTGGAACCAGGAGCTTGAGATTTTCCAGGACTTTCATTGTTTCTCACCTCGGCTGCTTTCTGCATGCTGGTTTCATTCTTTTTCACTGCAGTTCAGTTGTTCCACATAGCAAGACACTTGGCTGCTGACAGCTCCTTTGTTCTACATTTTATGGCTTCCACACTGGAGAGGGGTTTTCTTTCTTTCTCAGTTTCAGTTCAAAAAAATCTGGGTAAGAACTCTGATAGGCCCATCTCAGCCCAGGACCAAGTGGCCGAAAGTGTGAGATAATTTTAGGTAATATTATACGTTAGTCAGAAGTATTTACAAAAACACAAAAAGAAACAATGATTTCTGTAACACTATCAATTATGTACATTTAAAACACAAACATACATAAAACAATGTTATACATTTTTCAAAGATACAGGTATATTCAAGGACATGTATCAAACACAGTAGAGTGGCTACCTAAGTGGGGAGGGAAGGTAAAAAGGGAATTGCAGTAAAGGGGGAAAATGAAAATTGAGAAAGACCTTGAAGACAGTGTGAACCAAATAGTACGACTGCCTCAAATCTCTGCACCTAAGGAAAAATATTAGAGCAAATAAAGGGAGTATGGGAGGAAAGAAAAGAGAAAGAAAAAGGAAAAGTACTTCTAAGAGAAAGGAAGAGTTTTCAAGAGAAAAGGAAAAATGTGGAGGTGATGAACGTCCACTACAGATACAGAAGAGACATATTTTAATATGAGTTAAGTATGGGGAATGAGGAAGATGGAAGTGTCAAGGATAACTCCTAGGTTTTGACTTAGATGGTGGTACAATTTATTGGTATAAGATTGGTGAAGAGACAAGTATTTTAGGGGAAAATCAGACATTGATAAGTTTGAACTACTTAAGAGACATCTGTTCTGTGAACATTTTTTCCCTTAAATTTTGCCAAAAAATGTGTCTACTTTAATGTTTTTTTTTCCTGAAGAATGAACTCTTTTAATCAATCTCATACTGTTTTTTCCTTATTGATTTTAACTTCCTTCTGTTTTTCTACCTAAGTTGAATGTTTAGCTTATTTTCATTCCTTTTTATAATTAATAATAAAAACACTTAGGGCTACATATTTTCCTGAGTAGTCCTAATGGTGTACTATGGTTTTATCACGCAAATATTCTCATCTAAATTTCTAAAGAATTCACAATGAGTTACTTTTTTGACCTGAATTATTTTAAATTGTTTTTATTTAAATAATTAAAATATTTTTTTAAAGAGATGCATCCTGGTGTAGTTGTTCAGTCAGCTGCCTTCGGCCAAGAGTGCAGTTCACATACATCCCAAGAGCCTGAGTTCATGTCACTTGCTGGCATGAACAACCAAGATGAACAGCTGAATAAAAAAGAGTGCTTCTTCCTCTTCTGTCTGCCTGCTTCTTCTGGCCTTCATTCCTGCCTGCACATTTCCTTTAAAAAAAATTTTTTTTTTTTTAAAGAGAGGAAGGTAGAAAAAACAATTTTTTTTAAAGGAAATTTGAAGGTAGAATAAAGACAAGCAGGTAGGCAGGACAAATAGGAGGAGAGAGGAGAAGAAGCATTTTATTTATCTTATTTAGTCGTACATCTTGATTATTCTCCCTGGCCTGGGACGTGAACTCAGGTCTGAGAATGTATGTGGCCTATGCAATGGCTACAGGCAGTTGACCAAACCATTACTCCACCAGGGTGTGCTGGAAAAATAATTTTGAAGAAAGGCCATTTCCCCACCCCCACAATCTCAAACCCAGGCCCTTGAGATTTACATGGTTCACACCTTAGTCACTGACTAAGCATCTGAGTTACCAGGGCATGCCAATATTGGTGTTTTTAAAAATTTCCAACCTGTTAAAATTGTGTTTTATTTATGATTATTCATATTCATAGTTTTACTACTTAGTGTTCAGCAAAAGCTACCCCCATTATCCAAGTCTACTGTTTCTCTGCTTACCCACATATAAGACCATATTATAAAAATGTGAAACATTATATACATAATTAGGCCTTTCATTCTCTACCATCAAAACAACTCACTGTCACAAAGATAACGATTTAAAAATATTTGGTATGCATTCTTCCACCCTTTTTCTGGTGTATTTATACATAAATTTATATGTGCCATACATGGTTTTGCTGCAAACAGAACCATACTTTATATATTGTTCTGCAACAATGTTTAAAAATAAAATTTAACTATACATCTTGAAGACACGTCAACACAGTATTTTAATTCTTTAAACTCAGAAGCTTTCATTGTGACACAATTGTTCTTACACTTTTTTAAAATTTAATTTTATTGTTGTAATTATTCTACACATTAAAATAATTTCCTATGTTTAGGTTCCCCATTTCTTAGAAATATTTCAACACTCCATGCCCTCCAATAAATCACCAAGTTTTCTTCCCCATTGTCCAGTGGGCTCCACCACCATTTGCCCCTGTCCGCCCCTACACTTATTTTTAAGTGATGTTTCCTGAACATGTAAAATATGAATTTAAGTCACTTTTCAAAATTTTCCATCAATTTAGTAAATTTTCTTCTCTTCTTTGACTATTGCTCCTTCTCAGTTCTGGTATCACTTTCTGGAACTTCTATTTGATTAGATTTTTGGATCTATTCTTGTCTTCTAACCTCCTCTCTCATCAATTTTGTTATTTTTCCCTCTGAATTCTTGTATATTTTCTTGAGCTGGCTTACCTTTTGGCACATCTCATCTGCAGTTCACTAAAGCTGTTGGATTAACTTGGCAATCATGTTTCTCCTAAGAAAGTTATCTCATTTCACATATTTTTATCTTTAAAAAAATTATTTAATGTCTTCAATTTCAGGGTGGAAATGAATTCTGTTAACATTTCTTCCTATTCTTTTATATCTTCTAAAGATTGCCATTTGCCGCCTCACTCAAATTGCTCCCCTTCTGAATCACTGAATCTTTTCATTCATCTACTGATTTTCTTCCCTTGCTTAACCTGCTGCTGGCAAAGTGTGTCACATACTAGGAACTGAATGAATTCTATTAGAGATTCAGACTCTAATTTTCAGACTCTAATCTCATTTTAGGCTCAGACTAAGGAATTGGTAACTATTCTTTGATGGAGAAGAGGTGTGGGACTGGGAAGGAGCAACAGGTGGAGGGAGGTTCCACCTTGCAGCAGGTATTTTTCACCACAGTTCTGAACAGGGTTTAGGATAAAGAAGTTAAGTGTCACTCTTCTGATCCTATTATATTTTAAAGAAGGGAACAACAATCTGAGAGCGCCAGGAAGGCCAAGCGATTTCCCCTTGCACACTACAGTGATACAGAAATTGGCAATTTGATTTACAAACTGATTTACTTTCACCCAACTCTTACCCCTAGCAACAGTCAACTATGCTGTATTTAAGAAATGTCAGGAGACTTGGGGATGTAATTTGATACTCAGGCAATTTACTGCGATTTTCTGGAATTCCGTTTCCTCGTCTTAAAAATGGGGAGAATAACTACTCCTACCAGATCTTTCAGGTCCCGGAAGTAAAAAGCTTGGGGTTCAAGTTCAGGCCAGTGGTGGGAGACCCGGGCCTACGTTGCCTGGAGGACGCCGGATTGTGGGGTGTCTCCTTCAACCCGAGCCCCAGACCAGCTCCAGTGTCCTCGATGGCCACCACAGCAGCAACAGCCGTCAACGCCGCGAACACCCGCCGGGCCTGACGTGGCCCAGTCTCACCTCACCTCACCTCACCTCACCTCACCACACCTCACCGGCGCCCGCCGAGCTTCCAACTCCAGCCTCAGCTCACCTTCCCCGAACACACCTCTGCGCACGCGCGGTGCCCGCCTCCCCTCCACGCCCAGCTTAGAGCTCCGGCTCTCCAGTCTCCAGCGACCGAACGTGCGTTCGCCGCTTTTCCTCCCACCGCGGCCACCGTCGTTTGGGGAGGAAAGGCGGGAGTGGGCGGGGAAAAGGGTGGGAGGTGGGTGAGCGCGCGCACCGCCCGGCCGTCGTGGTTTCCTGGCTGCGCGCGGCGGTGGCGGAGTAGCTGCAGCTGGATAGCAGCCGCGAACATGGCGGAAGGGTTGGAGCGTGTCCGGATCTCCGCGTCGGAGCTGCGAGGGATCCTGGCCACTCTGGCTCCGCAGGCCGGGAGCAGAGGTGATTCGCGCCGCCCAGCTCCTGGGCCGGGTCTGCCCGCCCCGCCTCTCTCTCCTCCTCTGCCTCCTCCCCGCTTGGTCCGAGGTGCTTCGATGCCCCCGCCCCTTCCCCCCACGGTGGGGCGGGGGCCGAGGGCGGTCCTCTCGCCGCCCTACCAGCCTGCGGCGGGTGAGGGGTTGGGCACCGCCTGCCTGGGGCCCCGAGGCGAGAGCCCTGCGGGAGATCCTGCCTCCACCCCCTTACTCACCGCGAAGGTGACTGTTGCCCGCGGCCCAGCACTCTCAGGCCAGCCCGTGGAGTTCCAGCAGGCTGGACACACGAGAAAGAGTGGGCCCCGGGGTCTTGTGGAGGCCAGCCGGGTGTCTTTCCAGAGAAATCAGGCGGAGGCCTGCCCCCTCGTCTCTTTAGCTTCGGGAGAGAAAACTGGGGACATGGAGGAGAAAGGTGTAACAGCTTGGGACTTGCTGAACTTTTTTTTCCCCCCCAAAGCACGCTTTTGAAAGCTGCGCCACTGGAGGGATCCTCGATGGTAGAGCGCTGACTCTAGTTTGGCCTTGGCTTATGTGGGAGTAGCTTTTCTCAGAATGCTCAATTTGTAAGTTGAAGTGTCCAGCCACACCAGGAAAGCTCCAAGGAACTCAGTGGAGTTGTGTAGAATGGTAGTTGTGCTTCTTCTGCTGGGTGGTGGTGTGTGTGTGAAATTGATTTTCATATGTCAGCTGAATTGGATTTTTCAAGTTGTTTTCGCTGCTCAGAAAGTAGTATTAGCTATTCTCTCCTCCTCCTTCACCTAAATTAGAAAGGCTATTCTGGAATTAAACAGCTATATTTTTTTTCGTACCTGATGAAGCAATCTTTTAAACTGAAAATACTGAAGCAGCATCTTATTTAGAGGTTATTTTTTGTTTGTTTTTCTGCTTTGTGGGTGGATATGCTGGAGCTTATGATCCCTGTTATACAGGCTCGTTTATAGAACAATGATAGAATTTTATATAGCATTCGTTTTGAGTATGCCATAATCTCACTAATGTCACTTTCCCAATGAAATGTCTAGTGACTATTTTTAGTAGGTTCTTGCTTGATAAAAGTAATAGTAGAAAAAAATAGCTCATCTTCATTCAGTAAGTTTATGAAGCCTGAAGAAGTGGTTTCTAAAGTCCTGTACTCATATTCTTGAGTGACCCAATCCTTGCTATTTTGAGAGCATGTCACAATACTTCCATCATCTTCCAGGGAAAACTCCCTTGTGGAACTTTTTCCTTCTCATATTCCATCATCATAGTAGCAGTTAGTCTCAGTATTCTAATGATGATAGCCTGAGCAGTATTTCCTTGGACTGATTCTGCCGGTTGCTGTTAGAGAGTTGGTGAGCATGAATGGACTTGAAGAAGGTGAAAGAAACTGTTTCCTGTTTGCTTTTACAGGAGGTATGTGATTGGAAAATTGGTATCTTGAAAAAGGGGATTGTCTTGGCCAAGTTTAGAGTCTGGAGTTGCAATATTTTCGTCAGAAATGTCCAGAATATGGATTGCTATACATAGCCCCTTTTTCATCTCTATCTCCCACTAATACTTTAAAAGGACTTAGCCATCCTGGAAACATGGTAGCAGCAGAAGGATGAATTAACATGGATCCAAGGACTCTATAGCGGAAAACAGTCTAATGCTGAAACAGAAATATTTTATTCAGACAATGATAAGACTGTTTAGGGTCTCGGGGATTTGAATATGACTTGGATAGCATAAGAAAATGTTTTTTTTAATGTTTCTTTTATTATTTATTTTCTTCACAATGGGTTGTTTTCCCTATTAATCCAAGTGTAGGTAATTCCCGTACAATTAAATTCTTAGCCTTGCCAGTTGCTGAACAAGTATTGTTAATCCAGTAGAATTTCTGCTTCTACAGAAATTTCTTTGTTTATCAATATTAGCATTTCAATGAATGATTGTCGCTTCTTTTTTCTTTTGCTTTTCCAGAATGACAATATTTTTCCCTTCTCTTTATTGTTTTTTTCTTCTATTCTTTCCTCACCATGTTTCCCCAACATCACAGAAAATATGAAGGAGCCCAGGCAGCGCAAAGATAATAGGCGCCCAGATCTGGAAATATATAAACCTGGTCTTTCACGACTAAGGAACAAACCTAAAATCAAGGAACCCTCTAGGGGTGATGAATTTAAGGATGAAATTGTTAATGACAGAGATTCTTCTGTTATTGGAAATGGCACACAGCTTGTTAAAGATGTCTGCAAAGAATTGGACAACCAACAGCAAAATGGTCCTGTAGACCCAGAAAATATTCAGGCACAGGAGTCCTCTCCTAGGACAACTGGGCAAGAGGATCGAAGTCTAAGAATTATCAAGAGAACGAAGAAACCTGACATGCAGATCTATCAGCCAGGAAGGCGCTTACAGACTGTCACCAAAGAGCCAGCTAACCAGGTAGATGAGGAAGAAATCCTCAACCAGGTGGAACAACTGAGAGTAGAGGAAGATGAGTGTAGGGGAAGTATGAAAGAGGCAATTGTGAATAAACCAGATGAGGCAGAGAAGAGCCCAAATGCTGAGAGAGTCAGGGCTGCCAAGGGAGAAAAAGGAAAGCGGATTGAAAAAGGGGAGGAGATGAAGAAAGCGAACGATGAACCTACACAGGGGAAGCTGAGTTCTGCAAAGCGCTACTCCCGCTCAGACAAACGGAGGAACCGCTATCGCACTTGTAGTACCAGCTCAGCTGGTAGCAACAACAGTGCTGATGGGGCTGGCCTGACTGATAATGGATGTCGCCGCCGCCGCCAAGATCGGACCAAAGAGAGGCCACGACTGAAGAAGCAATTATCTATGTCCTCAACTGACTCTTTAGATGAGGACAGAATCGATGAACCTGAGGTACCCAGGAGGAGTTCAGAAAGGAAGAAACATTTAGAAAGAAGCTGGTCTAGCCACGGGGAGGGAGAGCCCAAAAGCAATGGAAAAGAAAATCGAGGTACTCTTCGTGTCACTTTTGACACGGAAACCATGAACAAAGATTCCCCTACTGTGAGGTCAGCCAGAGAAGATGTGGATAGGATAGACCCTAACAAAGGCTCAAGCAGTGGGGGTAAAGTCTCTGAGAAGCAGGAGTCCAAAAACCTGAAACAAGAACTTCGGGGTCGTGGCCGTGGCATTCTGATTCTGCCTGCCCATACCTCGCTATCTGTCAATTCAGCTGGTTCTCCAGAATCTACACCTTTGGGACCTCGGCTTTTATTTGGATCTGGTAGTAAGGGAACTCGGAATTGGGGCCGTGGAGGCACCACTCGGCGACTATGGGACCCAAACAATCCTGATCAGAAACCGGCTCTAAAGAGCCAGACACCTCAGCTACATTTCTTGGACACTGATGATGAAGTCAGCCCTACATCTTGGGGTGATTCACGTCAGGCCCCAGCATCTTACTATAAATTTCAAAACTCTGACAACCCCTATTACTACCCCCGGACACCAGGCCCTGTCTCCCAATATCCTTATACAGGATATAACCCTCTGCAGTACCCAGTGGGCCCTACAAATGGTGTGTACCCAGGGCCTTACTACCCAGGCTACCCGACTCCATCAGGACAGTATGTTTGTGGCCCTCTCCCTGCCAACACCATGAGTCCTGAGGAGATGGAGCAGCACATGAGGAACATGCAACAGCAGGAGCTACATCGGTTTCTTCGGGTGGCTGACAACCAGGAGCTGCAGCTCAGCAACTTGCTCTCCAGGGACCGCATCAGTCCTGAAGGCTTGGAGAAGATGGCTCAGCTCAGGTCTGGTGTGTTCCAGCCTGTCTAGAGGGAAACGGGGATAAGCGGCATGTGTGTATACTCCTGTAGCTAAGGCAGGTGGAAACCTTTTCGGTAGACTATGGGTGTTTCCCCCCCTCTCGTATTGATTTTTGTAAGGTTGTGGGGGGCAGTTGGAAAAAGAACACAACAGAAAATTTTGTTCTAGTCTGAAAGATGATTATGCCTCCCACGTTTTCTTTAAGAAAAAGAATGTGTTTAAGAGAACTTGGAATCTGGAAATGGTAAAGGAAAGTGTTTCCAGAATGCCAAGAAATGAACAACATACAACTGTGGTGAAGAAGTTCTTCAGCTGTTAAATTTAGGTGGAGGCATTTAGGGGGAAAACTACTCTCCTAGATATAACTCTCTTTAAAATGACATTCTGCTATACAGAATGGAAACTAGAATGAGTACTATAGCTGGTGGCCTTTTGGATTTCCTGACAAGGAAGGCGTTTACTTTGCGGCAAACTCAAGTCTTAGGTCTAGCCTGTCCTGTGGTGTGTTTGGAGCTAGAAGTTACATGTGTTTTATTCCAGAGCTGAACTGCTGCAGCTATATGAGCGCTGTATTCTATTAGATATTGAATTCTCCGACAATCAGAATGTGGATCAGATCCTGTGGAAGAATGCTTTCTATCAGGTGATTGAGAAGTTCAGGCAGCTTCTCAAGGATCCAAATGTTGAGAACCCAGAGCAGATTCGAAACAGACTTTTGGAACTTTTGGATGAGGTAAACCTTCATATTTTTGTCTTCCGTATAGAGATTTCAGCGTCCTGTAACTGGTGGATTTTTACTACTGGCAATACTATGTTTCATAGCAAAACATTGATACAAAATTGCATGCTCTTTTCTTGGGTTTAGCCCTGTCCTACCCCTTGTTGCTTCCTTGAGACCAAAACTTGGAGCTAGTTAGTTTTGTGAATGTATTTGGTGGGGGAGAGGGGGGAAAGGGAGGGGAGGGGAGAGCAAAACACCAGAGAACGGCGTAGAGACTTATGCTTTGAATTTGTCTTGTGCTTCGTTGGTGACCACTTAAATACTGTATATGCCTCCCTTTACATAGGATGACTGAACATTAGCAGACGTTGCCCACGTTTTGGTGGGTGGTTTGGATCAAGAAGGATTGATCAGCTGTTTCTTATTTTTTCTCCTTTTTAGGGTAGTGACTTCTTTGATAGTTTGCTTCAGAAACTGCAGGTTACTTACAAATTCAAACTGGAGGACTACATGGATGGTCTTGCCATTCGCAGCAAGCCGTTACGCAAGACAGTAAGCAAGCTTCTTTATCTTAGATTCATCCATTTAGTAAGCAGTGATCTAGTGTTAGTTATGTGCTAGCTACCATGCTGGGTGTTGAGGATACAGGAATTAAAGCTACAGTCCAGTGGGAAAATAGAAAATTATAATGCAGTGTCTTAAGTTTTATGGTAATGGCATATATAGAGTATTGAAGGGGCATAGAGACAGGTAGATCTGATTTAGTCTGGGGTCAAGGAATGTTTTTTAGACACTATCGAGTCTTGAAACATGACTGGGAGTGGAAAGGGCAATTTTGATACAGGACACAGGGAGAGATAACCAGACTGTTGTAATAGTGCAAGAATTTCAATATGCTGGTCTCTGTAATGTGGAACTAGGCTATTAGAGGAGGTAAAAGTAATTAAGTAGGAAGGTATAGATTATGAACCCTTATATGCTGTGTTGAAAGGTTTGGGACTTGATTCTGAAAACTGTGAGGAGAAAATGATTGATTTCTCTTTGTCAATGGATGGCATAAGATTTTCTAGCAAATAGAATTTGCATCAGAATTGGGTAAGAATAGAGATAGAAAAGTCAGGTTGTGGGCCTGAACTAAAGTGGCGGTGGAAAGGAGGAGACAGATTGGAAAGATATAAGAGAAATGGAATTGAATTGCTAACGTGATTTGATATAAATGAGGAAATTAAGGAGGCATGAGGAGTCTGGATCATCTCTCATTTAGTGACCTAGGAGACTGATTGAAAAGGAAGAGGTCAGTTTAGTTTTGGATATGCTTAGTTGGAAGAACTTTAAAATGAAGAAAATGAATGCTCTGGTTCACTTAGAGTTCAGGGGAAAGAGATTGGCTGATGAAATGGAGTCAGGAGTCATCATTGTAAAGGTTAAAGAAGTTGGGATATTGGGAAAGCTGGCCAGAGAGTGGGGGATCAAATTTCAAGGTGGCGATAGATAAAATTGTCAAGCACTACAGAGTCATAAAGTGTTAAGATTACCAAAAATTGTTCGATTGGATGACTCAAGTTATTTTAGTTGGAAGGGATGGATTCCAGATTGTAGTAAAGATAAAACGAGAAACAAATTTAGACCATTTTTTGAAAAAATCTTGGCTGTGAAGGCGAGGGAAGATAACCGTTAAAAGAGAACACTGAGTCAAGAGAAGTTTGTTTCTAAGTTGAGAGAAACCTGATTTTATTTACTCGTTGAGACGAAAGGGTCAGGGGAAAGGAAGAGGCTAACAATTCGTTTGAGAAAGGAGTATGATATGACATAGACATTTTCTCTTCCTTTTTGCACCTTCTGATGAATTGCTATGCACAGGTTTTAGTACTAATCAACAAGTCTTTACTGAGTCCCTCCTATATGCCATTCTAGGCACACATATTTCAGTGTGGAACAAAAAAGCCATTATCCCAGCTCTCAGAGTTTATTTGACTTGGGAGGGTGAGTGGAGATGTTGGTTTAGTATTTGAAGATACAGTGACTTCTGCAAAGGATGTTGTGGGGTTTTAGTGTAAAGAGCCTTCGAGGATCATGGAAGACTGAGGATGTCACAGTTAAACTGAGGCTGAAGACAGACAATAGCCAAATGGAGAGGTGTACATGAAGATGCCAGAATCACAACAATTCTAGAGAGAGGGAACAGTAAATTTGAAAGCCTGAAATGGAGAAGATCATGCTGTGCTAGGAGAACTGAGAAGTCTAGTCTGACTGAGTCATAAGAAAGTGCAGCGGAAAGTGGTTCTGAAGAAGTGAGCAGTGTCCAGGTCACCTAGGACTTCATTCTGAGGCTAAAGGAGAACATTTGGTGGAATTTGGTTATTTCCCAGCACACCCCACATTAGAGATGACAAAGTGATTATAGTACAGACAAACCAATTTTCTTTGGTGCTTTTTCAGTTAAATACAGATGCATAATGATGCTCATTCATTGAGGCAATGTGTGGAGTAGTCAGAACTCTGATGAAGGCATGTAATGTAATGATATGTAACCTTGCTGAGGCATATATTTGAGATATATGTTAGGAGGCCAATGTGCAGTAGCTATTTAGCTAGTAAATGAGCCTTCCTGAGGGGTCAGTATCAACTTCTCCTTGCACCTCTGTACTGCATTCAGTAGCAGTGGTTTCTTGAGTGTGGGATAGAATGGAGTTCTGTGTTATGAAGTGATATTGCCTAGGGAGGTTTTTGGGTTGATCATCCATTTTAGGATTGTTACGGATCTACTCTTTTGTTTTCTCATGGAGAGACAGATGCTAAATCCATCAGTGATAAAACATTCATCTAGTGCTGCGCAGTCCCTGGCACCTGTTAGGTGTTTGGTAAAGGGTATCTATTATTGCATTAGGGGCATGTGGTATTATGATGCAGTGATTTAATAGCTTGAGAAAAACTATAGTTACGGCAGGAAAAGAGCAGTGTAAGCGGTGTCTCAATTTTTATATATCACTTTATAGTTTGTATTTTTAGACTTTATCTCTTCATTTACCCTATGGAGTAGTATTTTTATATTCAAATGAAGAAACTGAGTCCTAAAGAGTCCCAAAGATCTACTCGAAATCATTCAGCTATTACATAGTCCATTCTTCTGACACCTGAAATGTTTTCTTTCATTTGCCTGGGACTCAGAAATGACCCTCTTTTTCTTTGTCACTCTTTCTCAGTAAATTTTCCATTACATAGTTGGCTGGGTTTTGGTAGTCAAAGTTAGGCAGGATATTTTATTTTGGGGAGGACCACTAGTGCTTTCATGTGGCTCTCATTTTGACCCCATCCTTGTCCTTTGGGATTGAAGGTAGAGTTACTAACTGATTGTTTTCCCTTGAGGTAAAATATGCCTTGATTAGTGCCCAGCGATGTATGATTTGCCAAGGAGATATTGCTAGATACCGGGAGCAAGCCAACGACACAGCAAACTATGGGAAAGCGCGCAGGTACTTTTACCCTTTGTTCATTGTTTCCCTTCCCTTTGCGACTTGAAGCTAAACCCTATTAAGAGTAATGGGACACTTGAACTGCCTCCCATATGGATACCCTGTAGGTGTTTCAGTTGGTCTTTTGGTAGTGCTTTACCACTCCAGGGTTACATGTAACACTCCCACTTATGTTGTCAGTAGTAATGACTATCAGATGATGAGGTGGGAAAGCATGAGTATGAAGTTGTTGTTGTTGTTTTTTTAAATTTTTTAAATTGTTTTTCTATTCCAGTTGGTACTTGAAGGCCCAGCACATTGCTCCCAAGAATGGGCGCCCATATAACCAATTGGCTCTTTTGGCAGTATATACGGTAAGAAATTCTCTGGACAGGGGGTGTTTTGCAGTTATTATCTTAGAAATAAGAATTTTGATAGCATCAGCTCCTGGAATTAGATTTTTTTTTGATTACTGTAGCCCAGTGAATATTTCCTTCTGCCTCCCATCCTCAAATCTTTTATTGCTGTTATTTCCAGAAGTAAGTTGTCAGGAATCCCCCACTTCAGTTGAATCTGTACTTCATCCACTTTCACTGCACTTAAGTTCTTAAGGGAAGGCTTGTGTTCCAGCCAAACACCACTCTGCTCTGAATCTTCTCTTGCTTCCTTTTCCTATCCCGTTGAATTACTCATTTCTAGAAGGAAATAAGACTCCCTTTACACCTATCCCTTAAAGTCCTCAACTAGCCCTCAGTAGTTAAATTTTCGCTTTCTTTCTCTGGATCGTTCCCTTATATCCCTTACTTTTTAACTAAGTTAAGCTCCTTAGCAGAAGCACAGTAAATATATCTTTTTTTTTTTTTTTTCCCTAAAGTAGAAAGTTGTAGGCAGGAATGAAGGTGAGCAAAGGTAGGCAAGCAGGGAGAGGAGAAAGAAACATTATTTTATTTAGTTGTGTATCTTGGTTGTTCCCATCAGCCTCAGGTCTTGAACCTGGGTCCTTGGGATGTATGTGAACTACCTCCAGTGGCCTTATCTGCTAGACTACCAGGGAGTGTCAGTAAATATATCTTTAGATCTTACCGGACTCCGCTGTATATGACTGTAACTGAGAGCAGTAGACCTTAGGAGCTGACAGAACCCCTGCAGGGAAAGGGGACCAATGGCCGGTACCAAAAATTTAAGTATAAGAAGTAACCGACATGGTTATTTAGCAGGGAGAAAGTTTTCTGTGCTATAAGTTTCATTGCCCAAATCACGTAATTGAATTAATATTTATATTCCCTTTTATTACTTAAAAATTCAAGGATATTTATAATAATTACAGGTTGAAATTATTAAGTAATGTGTTTTACTGATAGGCTTTTTTCAGAATGTAATGAATCTCGTTACTATTTATTACCTCTGTCCTGTTCTTTTTGAGATACGTGTTTAAGATTTTTTCACCCCTTTTTTCCTATCTTCTTTCTCCTTATTCAACTTTATTTTCCCTTCTTTCCTTCTCATTTCTTGCTTTCTTTTCCAGTTTTTGTTGGTAATTATTGAACGGTAATGTTTCTTATTAATTAGAAAACATGATTTCTTTAATTCCCACCTAGACTCCCCACTGGTTTTTAAAAAAATGTTTTGGGTGCATCCCTGTAGCTTGGGTGGCTGAGGTGCCAGCTGCAAAGTTTCGGGCCCAGACCGGGCCAGGCAGGACAACACAGTGATAAATTCGCATAATGTAAGATTAACTGTTTACAGGTCAGTGGCATTTAGTACATTAACAATGCTGTGTAACTATCAACTCCGTCTCGTTCCAAGACATTTTGACACCAGACGGAAACTTCATACCCATTCTTACCCGTTCTTCCCTCCTGGCGGACCCTGGCAGCCACTACTGTGCTTTTTTGGGTTTATCTGTTCTGATGTTTCATACAAATAGAATCAAATACTATGTGACCTTCTATGTCTGGTTTCTTTCATTTTTTTGTAAAATGTTATAATACCTATTTTTGTTTAATTGAAGTAACTTTGGTTTACAACCTTAGGTAGGTTTCTGGTGTATGTGCATCTGTATATACTATATTGTGCTTGTCATCAAAAATCTAGGTTCTGTCAGCACATAACGACTCCATTTACCTAGTTTGCTCACCCCTTCCCTCTTACCTCTGGTAACTACTGCTTTTTCCTTGTAGTCTTAGCAGTTTATTGGTTTTTTTTGTTCATTCATATTTTTTCTTTTGTCTGCACCCTGTGAGTGAGATCATAGTTTATCTTTCTCTCTCTGACTTAGTTCACTTAGCATAATACTCTCTAAGTCCACCTGCATTATTTCAAATGGTGAGGTATTTTTTCTTTAATAGCTAAGCAATATGGCATTTTATATATATACCACATCTTTACATACTCATTTGTTACTGGGCACTTAGGTTGTTTCCAACTCTCAGGTATTGTGAATAATGTGCTGAACTTGGAAATGAAGATTTGAATTAGTGTTTTCATATTCTTCAGATACTCAACTAGATTGCATGTTACTACTATTCATAATTTTTTTAGGAATTGCCATACTGTTTTCCATTTTTTTTTGTTTTTTTTTAAAGGAAAGTTGCAGGGAGGAATGAAGGCAAGTAAGCGGGCAGAGGCAGCAAGAGAGAGGAGGAAGAAACTTCTATTAGTTGTTTATCTTGGTTGTTCCCCTGTCTTTTTTTTTTTTTTTTTTTAAAGAAATGGTGCAGATAAGAATAAAGGTGAGTAGGCAGGCAGGCAGGAAGAGAGAGGGGGAAGAAGCATTTTTTTTTTTTTTTTTTAATGTTAGTTATATATCTTGGTTGTCCCCCTGCTGGCCCTGGGACACAAACTTAGATTGATATGGACTGCATGCAGCTGGAGGTGTGGACTTAATCACTACTTCATGAGGCTGTACCATCTCTTCTTTGGAGAAGTTAAAATACCCATTTTTAATGTTAATTCTAAAGAGTAGTATTTACAAATGCTTTTTGATATTATACATTTTATTCATGTTATAATAAAAATTATTAACAGTACAGAAAGGTATAAAAATCAAGCATAAAAATTATATCACTCCCTTTCACAGAGAGAATAACATTTTATATCTAGGATATATATAGATTTAGTTGATAATGCTTTCATTTTTTGGTATGTCCTCATACGTGAGTCTAGTCCCCATTTAACCAAGTAGGCATTTTACAAAACTTGCCTCAGAGAAGGGATGACATTAGAGATGACAAGTTGGCAGGCAAGCAAGCCTCAAGTAAACTAGTTTTGCTTCTTAAGTTTCAGAAAGCTAGACCTCAGAGGAAAAATAGGGTCTTGTATGCCCAGAACAAAAACAGTTTAGGGAAAGATCATGAAGAAGAGAAGTTTCTTAATGGGGAAAGAGGCTAGGCTTCCCTGAGTGAAGATTTGACAAGGGGATATGATCCCTCGGGCAGATTAAAGGGCCTGGTCAAGAGGAATCCTTAGAAGTAGAGTTAGCATCTAAGGACACCACCCTCCAGTGCTGTGAGCACTGTCACTCAGTTTTCATGCTGAGCCCCATACAGCTGTCATCTGTGCAGAGTGTGCTGTTTTTTCTATCCATTGGTATCATACCACCTTTGGTAAGCATCTTCTCCAAAGAGGAACACTTTCTGACACCTTTGATTGTTTAGGATTTGTAAGCCCCCTGGGTAAGAGGGTTCATGGTAGTGGTGTTTACTCATTCATCAGTTAATGGACATTTTGGTTGTTTCCATATTTTGACTATTGAGAATAATGCTTTTGTGAAGTACAAGTATTTGAATATCTGTTTTCAGTTCTTTAGAATCTCTACCTAGCAGTGGAATCCCTGGATCATATGATAACTCTATATTAAACTTTGTGAAATAACACTAAACTGTTTTCCTTTCCTTCTTTTTTTTTTTAAAGATAGGGTACAGGCAGGGATGAAGGCAGGCAGGGATGAAGGCAGGCAGGCTAGAAGAGAGAGGAGAAAGAAGCATGTTAGTTGCTCATCCTGGTCACCTCAGCCCCAGGTCTGGAACCCTGATCCCCGGGAAGTCTGTGAACTACCAAAGTGGACTTACCTGCTAGACCATGAGGGTGTACTACTAAACTGTTTTTCATAGTGACTGTACCATTTTACTTTCCCACCCACAATATCCGGGGGTTCCAGATTTCCACATTCTTTTTATTTTTAAAGGAAATGTGCAGGCAGGAATGAAGGCGAGCAGGCAGTCAGGGAGAGGAGGAAAAAACATTCATGTGTACTTAATTTTTCATTTTGGTTATTTACCTGCCTCAGGTTGCAAACCTAGGGCCCTGGCATGTATGTGGACTGCTCTTTGCTGGAGGTGGCAGACTTTTCTGCTAAACCACCAGTGTGTGCCAGTTTTCTATATTCTTGGTAATGTTTGTTACTTTTTTAAAATTATGACCAGTCTAATGGATGTGAAGTGATTATGAGTTTTCCTTTTCCTACTTGGATACTGTTTTTTCTTTTTCTTTTTATACTGTTTTGAGTTTACAGAAAAATTGAATGGAAAACAGAGTTCCCATATACTTTCTCAACTTTTCCCCCATCCTTCATATTTCCTTGTTATTAATATCTTGAATCAGTGTGGCACATTTCTTGCAGTTGATAAGCCAGTATTGTTCCATTATTATTAACTAAAACCCATAGACTTTTAGTGTTGTACATTCTGTGGGTTTGAACAAATGTATGAGGATTAGTATTTACCATTACATGAATAGTTTTACTGCCCTAAAGATAACCTATGCTCTACCCTTTACCTATACATCCCTCTTCCCTCCCTTGAAACTATGATAGCCACTGATATTTTACCTGTCTCTTTATGAGCAAATATAGAAAATAGATATATTTAAATTTATATACGCACGTACATGTGTATGTTTATATTTAAAGGACAGGTGCAGGCAGAAATTAAGGTGGGCAGGCAGTCAGGAAGGCAGGAAGGAAGAGAGAAGAGGAAGAAACACTTGTATTTCTTTTTATTTAGTTCATCTTGGTCGTTACTCTGGCCCATGAACACTAACCCAGGTCCTTGGAACGAATGTGGACTGCACTTGACCAGAGTGACAGACTTAGCTGCTGCTTCACTTGGGTGTGCCCAGCTATATTCTTTTGCATGTGCAGATCCAATTTTCCCAGCATTATATGTTGAAGATATGATTTTTTTTAATGAGAGATATAAGGAAGAAGAGGAAGAAACTTCTTTAGTTGTTCTTTTTTTTTTTTTTCACCCCAGCCCTGGGTCTCGAACCCAGGTCCTTGGATGTATGTGATTCACACACTAGTGTCTCAGCCCCCTGAGCCACAGGGGTATGCCCTGAAGATACTATTTATCCATCAGTGAATAATATTGACATCCTTATCAAAAATCGTTTATTGTATGGGTTGATTTCTGGACTTTTCTCCCCATTGATCCATATGTCTATTCTTATAATAGTACTACCTTGTTTAATTGCTTTAGCTTTGTGTTAAGGTTTGATATTAGTATATGTGAATCTTCCAGTTGTTGTTTTTTTAAAGATTGTTTTGCCTGTTTAGGTTCCTTGTCATTGCATATGGATTTTAGGATGGGCTTTTTCAGTTCTTTAAAATAGTCATGATTTTGATAAGTAGTACTTTGACTCTGTAGATTGCTTTGGGGAACATTTATATCTTTATGGTATTTAAGCATTCTACAAACAGGATATTTTTCGTTTAGTCAGGATTTCATTCTTTTTTCAGTATATTAGTTTTATGGTTAAATTTATTTCTAAGTATATTCATTTTGATGCTATCATAAGTTGAATTGTTTTTTTAAGTTTTAGATTATTCATCACTAATATATAGAAATCTTTCTTTTTTTTTTTAAAGAAGAAGCATCAGCAGTGAGTAGGCATTTCTTTATTTGACTGTACATTTTTGTTGTTCCCCCCAGCCCTGGGTCTCGAATCTGGGTCCCTGGACTGCCTGTGGATTACACTACCAGTTGTAGAATTAACAACTGAGCGACCAAGGTGCACCCACAATTGTTCTTTTTGAGTGATGATCTTGTATCTTGCAACATTACTGAATTCCCCCATGGCCCTTTGCCGTTGTAATTAAATTTGTATAGTTTTCTTTCTTGGACTTCTGACCTAAATTTGTATTTCTTTCAATTTCTTTTTCACTATTCTTTTTCTGTCTCCCTCTTATCCTAATTGTTTAATTAAAATGACTGTCTCTGTTTCTTTCAGTTACTCAGTGAATTTTAGGTATTTACTAAGAACATGCAAATTGCTGTGAGTGATAAATACATGATATGATTTCTGCCCTGAAAAAACTTGGTTGAGAAGACTAGTGAAGGGGTATAGACAGTGATACAAATTAGACTTGATAGGCACTCGCTGGTGGAGCAGCGGTTAAGTCAGTCGCCTCTGAAGGAGCAAACCACATTCCGTTGGATTCAAGTCCCAGGTCCAGGGAAAACAAGCAGTGTAAACAACTAAGTGAAAATTAGGTCTTTCTTTCTCCTCTCTCTTCCTGCCTGCCTACTTGTGTTCATTCCTGCCTGCACCTTCCTTTAAAAAACATTAGACTTGATGAAATATGATGCATGTTTGTTCGATGCATGTTTTATTTTCTGTATCACTAAGAAAGAAAAATGTGAATTGAGACATCATAGATATTGATTATAAGTTGTATCTCAATTACAGGGAGGTAAAATTATTGTAGAATTGATAAAATAATCTAAAAGTAATATAGACAGAAGTCAGTATAGATTGGAGTGTTATTAAAAATAGTTCCTATTTTACTGACTGTAATGGAATGCCAGATAATTATGTTAAGCTCTAGCCAGTATTATATGACTTTTTAGTCTTTGCGGGAACAGTATGGGTTTAAATATCTTCATTTTGAGATAATGAAAACTCTTTAGGTTGACAATGCTGGGTTATATCTAGTAGATGGCAGGACCAGATTCAGATTCAGGCACTTGCCTTAAAGTGTACATTTACCATACTAGAAGAATAGAATTTTGCAAAATGAGTAGATGCTGAGGGAGAAGCTAATATTCTTGATGCATTTTGAGACAGAAAGCAAAGATGGGGAAACATATATGAAGTTAAAGAGATAGAAGGGCTTTTTGACATTCTTCCTCTTTCAGTTTTCTTCTTTCTGACCCTCTCCCTTTCATTTCTTTTCTCCATTGGATGTAAAATTAACTTGAAGTATTTATTTGTTGAATTCATTGGGTCATAGTTTGTATTTCCTTTTCTAAGCAGAGTCAGTATGATATAGTAAAAACACAGACTTTGGAGTCAGACAGACCTAGGTTCAAATACTTATCCAGGATTTGACTTTGAGACCTTGTTGAACATCTTCCTGAGTTCTCATTTCTTCATCTTTACAGTGGGGCTAAGTGTCCTTAGGTTTAGAGCTAGTTATCTATGGAGTGCTGATCACTTGTCTCACATTTAGTTATCCTTAATGGTGGTACCATTACCCTTTAGAGTTTTTAAAAAATAAAATAACTAGTAGATGAGTCGAACATTTTCTCTAAAAACAAAACACAATTGCCTTTTTGTTTTATGAGACTCTTTATTCTTTTCTCCCCTTGTATACTTGTCTCTTAGAATACCTCTGCATGTAAAATATAATACTATGTAAGAAGAGATCTTTGATGTAATTGACATGATTTCTCCCATGGATAATATTCTTACTGTCTTATTAGGATTCCTTATAGTTTGGGGCACAGATTAGGAGGGTTTCTTGGGTCAGCTGACTCAGGCTGGAGTCAGGTGGAGAATTGGTTGGTTGACCCAATGTTTCTGGCCTCTTTTTGCAGAGGAGGAAACTTGATGCCGTGTATTACTATATGCGCAGTTTAGCTGCCAGCAACCCTATCCTGACTGCTAAGGAGAGTCTTATGAGCTTGTTTGAAGAGACCAAACGAAAGGTAAGTTGGGGGGTGTAGGTAGAATTATAGTTTCCTAGAAGAAAACATTTCTCTTAGTGTCTTTGTTCCTTAGGGAATGACTAATAATGTCCTTTATTTATTTAAAGAGAGAAAAGAAGAGAGAGAAGGAATATATATTTTTATGGAAGGAAGGATGAGGAGGAAGCACTTTTATTTATTTATTTTTGGTGGTTCTTTCTGCCCTGGGTCATGAACTTGGGACCTTGGGCTTTACGTGGTCCATATCCCATTCACTGGCTCAGCATCTGATCCACCGGGGCACATTTGATAATGGCCTTAAGGGAGTCCACTGGGCTCTGCTAATAGGGCATCAACCCCTATGCAGAACCAAACTTACCTTCAGGAGAGCTTTCTGGGGCCATTGGTGAGCTTCTTCTACAGCATCTAGTTTACAGAATTAATAGTCCTTTTTTTACTTTAAGGAAAGGTGCAGGCAGGAATGAAGGCGAATGGACAGGCAGACAGGAAGAGAGGAGGAAAAAGCATTTAATTTTTAGTTGTTCACACTGCTTGTTTCCCCTGGACCCAGGACTTACACCCGGGAGTGTGTGGCTTGTGATCTTTCAGAGGCAATTGACATAGCCACAACTCCACCAGGGTGTGTGTGCCCAATAGTTAGTATGAGATCAAGCAGATGATATTCTGCTACTTTGGAACTGTGGCACAGTCTTTCTTTCTTATTGTCCTTGGGCAACAAACTCAGGTGAGGTGAGTGCTTCTTTTTATTAGCTAAATTCCAGGAGAGTCTAACCTTGTCTGTTTGTATGTTGTGTAGGCAGAACAGATGGAAAAGAAGCAACATGAGGAATTGGAATTGAGTCCTGATCAGTGGAGGAAGGGAAAGAAGTCTACTTTCCGGCATGTTGGAGATGACACCACTCGCCTAGAGATCTGGATTCATCCATCTCAGCACCGATCCTCCCAGGGCACTGAGTCTGGGAAGGATTCTGAGCAGGAAAATGGTCTGGGCAGCCTGAGCCCCAGTGATGTAAGTTCTTGAGGGTGATGTAGTGAGCCAGACTGGCTAAGGCAGTGTGGGGGCTCTTATATATATACAATTATGAGTCACGACATGGACATTTCCCGCTAATTTACAGGGAAGGCAAGTCACTTCAGACTTCTTAATGTCCTTGTCCATCTCTTACACTTCGGCTACTTTATCTTCATTATGTACTTAACTCTTTCACCACTATGTGGCACTGTAGAATTTAGTAAAATTCATTTTTCTAAATGAAAGAAAAGAAAATTTTACAGTGGGTTTGGAGTCTTCAGTGTGATGTTTTAGGATTCTGTGTGGGTCTGTGAGACAAGGGGGTGAGAGCATAGTAGTGAGAAAATTAAAAATAGCTGGTTCATCATGCTTGGAGAGTATATTCATAGTGGAATGGGTGGTGGGGTGAATTGGGACCAGATCTTAAAGGTCATTAAATAACTTTACTTTTATCTGAAGGTATTAAGGCACTACTTAATCCTTTAAATGGGGAAATGACATGTCAAATACACATTTTTAGAAATGATAACTCCTGCTGCTTTGTGAAAATTTTGAAGACTAACACTAGAAATAAGGAGAGGAGGTTGCTACAGTAATCTAAGAGAGATATGAAAAGTACCCGAACCAGGAGATGGCTTTGGAAATGTATAGTGTGAACAGATATAAGGTATGTTAATGAAGTAGAATCAAAAGAACTTGATTGTACAGGGAGAGCTGAGGAAGAAGGGAATAAAAAGTAACATCTAGGTTTCTGACTTGGAAAATAGGTGGATGATAGTCCAGTTCCTGTGATAGAGAATAAACGTGGTGCCGGTTTCAGGAGAAAGATGATGAGTTTTGTTTTAGACATGTTGGAATTTGTTGCTTCTGTAAGAGTGTGGCTATTTAGAAACTGACATCTGAAACAGAATGATCTAGGCAAGATGAAGGGAGTAATGAAGTTATGAGAACTGATTCAGTCACTCAAGGAAAACACATAGAATGAAGCATACATAGGTTGAAGATATAAGAAGGAAAGGCGATAGATGCCATGGAGAGGTCCTTGCAGAAGATGGGAATGCAGTAGGATCTGGAGCATGAGTGAAGGGATTAGCCTGAAAGAGTGAGATATCACCCATATTTGAAGGTAAAGAGGAACAGATAATTATGAATATGAGTAAGTTTGTGGGAGTTGTAGGATGAAGATGAGGGAGGGCCTTTTTGGTGTTTTCTACTTTTCTCTTTGAAGTTGGAGCCCAGGTTGTCTGCTAAGAATGAATAAAAGGTAATGTGATAGGAGAACTTGTTTAGGTTTAATTTAAAGCTTCCATTTATATTCTTTTATTCTTCTTAGTTTTTAGCTGTTTTCTGGATGACTTAGAGAGCGGTCATGCTTACTAATGATGCTACCAACTTCCTGTATGCATTGGTGCATACATATCAACGTATCTGGTGCTTCAGATGAGTTGCTGCTATGGAAGAATCCATCATTGTTGCCCTCTTTTAGTTTGCATATTACAGCCCCAAAGAGAAGCCTATTTATTTTGTTTCTTTTAATTTTTCTTGAAGGAACATTGCATCATAACATTATACATTATATAGGCTTAAGGTGTGTGTCATCATAAATCAACATCTGTGTATAATACATTAAGTTCACCACCATTAAGTGTACCACCCACTATTTCTATCCTTCTAGCCTATTTGAATCTGAGAAAAATTGTTCTGTTGCATTACTTCAACTAACTATGAAAGCAACAAAGGACAATTTAAGAAAGCATTTAATGGGTTTCTTTGACCTTGTCCTCAAGATTGGGAAATGTACTGCATAGAGATTATAACTAATCTATTTTATAATTAGGTGGGGGTCTTTTTTTGCTTTGCTTTTTTTTTTTTTTTTTTT
>RJWH01002035.1:58671-184283 GCA_004363575.1 Solenodon paradoxus | reverse complement strand
AAGAAAGGGAGAAGAAGCAGCATTTAAGGAAGCAAGGAGAAGAAGGAACATATTTATATAATTGTTCATTTGTTTTTTTGCCTTGGCCCCCAGTTCTTAAACTGGGTCCTTGGCTTTATGTGGTTTGCATGCCAGTGTGTCAGCTGCCGGAGACACAAGGGATTGCCCCTTTTTTTATTATGTGTATCTCAGAGAAGTCATTTTCAGCATGTGAGCTGAAAGGCCCATTACATTTTATTATCTTATTATTTTTGTTTATTCTTTTCCCAGTCCAGAGTCTCAAATCTGGGTCCATGGCTTTTGTAATCTATGCCTTAGCTGCTGATTTTATTTTAAATTATACAAATGTGTGAATATGTTAGTAACATTTTTAAATAATTACTTATATAGAATAAATGATAATAATTTATTTCCTAAAGTACACATGAAGGTATTTATGTATTCTCTTGTGCATATCCTTGGATGACTACTTCCTTAATTTCTTTTAAATTTATGTCTGAGTGTGGGCTTTTAGTTCTAGACCACCAGCACTTAAGGAAGAAGTATGCATTTCATAGTTTTTTGTTTATCCAGTCAAGAAACCACAATTTTGTTTTTTTAACCTGCTTTCTGAGTCTCAGGTTGACTTCCCATATTCTTTTCTTTCTTACAGTAGGTACAAAAATGTCAGCTTGCTCTCTCTGTTCCTTATAACGCATAGTATGAGGAGTGGGGATTTACTCACAGATGTTTGAGTGATTAAGCTTTGGGAATACAGAGTTTTAAATGATCAAAAATGCTCTTTAACTTCAGGGAGCCCTTTTTCATGTAGAGAAGGCAGAAACGTAAATATATACTATATGATATAATTGTAATCAGTATGGCAAGTGCTATGATAAAGGAAAACATGAGAGGCTATGCGAACATTCAGTGAGAGCATCTAATCTAATCTAATCATTGGAGAAAGCTGGAAGAGGAGACATTTTTCAGCAGAAGGATGAAGTAAAGGAATTTCCATGCCAAGGCATAAAAGTTTGAGAGTGGGTGTGCCCTGGTGGAGTAGCGGTTAAGTTAATCACCTCTGAAGGAACAGGCTACATACTCCTGGGTTCAATTCCCAGGTCCAGTGGGGAGACAAACAGTGTGAACAACTAAATGAAAATTTAAAAAATGAAGAGGTTTCTTCTTCTCTCTTCCTGCCTACCTGCCTACTCACCTTCATTCCTGCCTGCACCTTTCCTTTAAAAAATAAGCTTGAAAGTGGCATGAAGGTTTAGGGAACTGCAGGTAACTGAATATGGCTAGATGCTGGGATATCGGAAGTACTCTTGCTAGAGATGGAATTATCCTTTACCCCTTCCTTTCCTGTGTTCCCCCACATCTAGCCAATATCAAGCACTGTTGTGTCTATTTCCTAAACAGAATTTGAATCCATCTACTCTTCTCTGATTCTATTACCACTGCAGTCAAAACTATCATTTCAGCAATCCAGAAACTATTAAAAGAAGTTCCTAATGATCTTTCCACATTATTTCTGGTCTTTTCTTAGACCTTTTTGTTTTTTTTTTAAAGAAAAGGTGCAGACAGGAAGAGAGAGGGGGAAGAAACACTCCACTTCATTTCCATGTTAGTTGTTCACACTGGTGGTTCCCCAACCCCCGCACCCAGGATTCTAACCCAGGAGAATGTGGCCTGTGTCTTTTGGAGATGATTGACCTAACTGCTGCTCCACCAGGGTGCACCAGACCTTTTCTAAACAGTAACCCAAATGAGTTTCCGTATAGAACGTATTTCTAATAATGTCCCTTTCCTACTTGAAAATCTTCAGTTTTTGTTTTCGTATGATTTTTTTTTTAAGGAAAGAAGGAGAATAGGAGAGGAAGAAGCATTTCTATTACCTTGTGTATTTTGATCCTCCTCTCTCCTCACCCCACACCCACACACACAACCCTTGCCCCAGGTCTTGAACCCATGTCCTGAGCTTTACATGGTCCAAACCCCAGCCCTCTCAGCTGCTGAACCATAGGGCATACCCTTCAATTATTTGTTTGCTCGTAGAATCCAGTCCAAAATCCTTAACTTAGTCTACTAGGCCCCGTTTGGTTTGTCCTGTACTGCTTCTAACCTCTTATGCTTCTCTTCCCTTCTTTGTTGTTCTCCATCCATACTAGCTTCTTCTGTGAAGGGCCCAAGCTCTTATCTGGCCCTTGACTAAGACACATTCTTTCTACCTATAATGCTCTTTTCTCTTTTTCAGTCATATTTTTAGTTATCCTTAAATTCTCAGTGTAAGTATCACCTTTCCAGGGGAGTTTTTTCTGATCCCTTAGTCTGGTTCTCCTAATTATGTAATTAGGTATAGTGTTTTTGACGTTATTTCCCTTGCTAGATTCAAGGCTCTGTGAGAATAGAGTCCATTTCTAGGTGTTCACTTTTATCCCCAGTGCCTGTAGATAGAAGATTCTAAATAAATCTTAGTTGTAAATGAGGGCAAGAACACTGAGGGATGAGGGTGAAGAAGATAGGGGAAGCCTGGTCCTTTATAAATATTGAGATGTTTTTATATCAAAGTATTCAGGATTTTAAACAGGGGTCTGACATAATCAGATTGTATTAACAATCACTCTTTTCTATACTGTTGGAACAGGTTTGTTGGAGCAGATTTTTTTAAAGGTTTTTTAATTGCAGAAATAATTCTAATTCATTTTATCTAAGTTAAAAAATGCATATAAAGTTTAAGGTGAGAGTCACTTGTATTCTTGCCTTCAGAGACAGCACTTTTAACTGTATGATAAAGGTCCTTCTAGACTTTTTCCTAAGTCTTTATCACTGGTTACGTATACACACTTACCTGCAGACAAATGAGATATATCTCTATCTCTATCTCTCTATCTGTATGGAAAGGTGCAGGCAGGAATGAAGGCAAGCAGGCCAGCAGGCATTTATTTTGCTTTTCTAAATGATCAGTTGGGCATAACAGTTTTGCTCTCATGTACCACATTCATTCCTAAAATTCACTATACTATGCAGAATTGCACAATAAAACCCATAGAGCTTATAAATGAAATGGGATTGGGGGAACAGCATTCAGAAACTTCATCAGTGACATATTAAAAAGTAATGTAAACCTAGTAAAACAGTTGTACAGTTTCATAAATGTTTAGTGATTAAGAAATGCATAAATAACTACCTTGAAAAAGATGAGTTTTGCTTGTGGCAGTGGACTCTAGAAGGATTTCAGCTTGTGAGTTATTGTGCAATGAAATTGGATGGGCATATTCAACAACAGATGTGATAGGTATGACTCATAACTTGAGTTGATATGAACTGTTGTAGCTGGTAGATGTTTGTATTTTGGGCAGGGAGAGGGTATTTGTGTGTGCAGGTTAATCCCCTGCAGCTTCGTTCAGCTGGGTGGAGTTTTTTGTGCTCATCTGGTGAGTCTTGTGAACAAAATCACACATAAGCAAACATAAAATTCACTTTATGCTCAAATTGTTCCGTAATGTATTGATTATGATGGAACAAATTCAGTTTTCAAAACAAGCATTGTAACAGAACTTACTTTATTTTCATTTGTCCTAATACTATCTTACTATGTTCTTAGTTTAGTGGCATGATATTTCATTATAAAGATGTATACCATTTACTTACCTCTGTAATTTAAAAATTTTCTGTGCATTGCTTATTTATTTTAGCTGTCTTTCCTTTTTTTATGATTAGCTTTAATAGAGATTGCTCCTTTGGTAACTCCAGGACATTTTCTAGAACAAACTATAAAATTTAGGTCCCTGAATAAGAAGCTTCAGGTGGTTGTTTATAATGGTAGTAAAGTTCCAGTTAGTCTGTTCTCTTTCTGCCAAACATGGGTTTTGGATCTCTCTGCATGGCTGCAGGAGATTAGCTTGTGGGATGTTGGTTTTCAGTCTTGAGATGTGGTTTAGGTTGAACATGCGATTTGGGGGAGGGGGACTGCCAGCCTCAACTGTAAGTGTCATCCTCTTTGACTTTTGAGACTGACATCTAAACTTGACCCCTGCCAGTGAAGCCACTCAAATGCATTGTCACCAGGATTCAATCATTCTTTTAGTGGATGTGCCTTCCACTAGCCCCAGTTCCCTTTGGAAATCAGAAAAGGGAACTGCTTAGCAAATGAATTGTCAACAGTCAGTGAGTTAATGAGAGATATTGTAACATTAGAAAAGCGAGTACAGGTGCACCCTTATGGTTCAGATAGCTGAAGTGGCTAAGATTTAGACCCAGGGACCTGTGTTTGAGACCCTGGAAAAGTGATCACACACTTTCAGCACACTGAAAGATAAGGGCCTCTAAATGTACTGCTTAGGATTTTCTCTTTTGTTTACTTTTTTTAAAAGAAAGGTGCAGGCAGGAAGAGAGAGGAGAAAGAAGCATCTTTATTTTATGTTATTTTTATTTGGTTGTTCACACTGGTTGCTTTCCCCTTGACCCAGGGGTATGTGGCCTGTACTCCTTCGGAGGTGATTGACCTAACCGCAGCTCCACCAGGGTGCACCCACACAATTATCTTATCTTACTGTTTATCAGAGTAGCACCATTAGAGTCATGTCCTCTCGCACATGAATAAAAAGAAATTTCTTACACCAGATGAATAAGGAAGAGTAAATTCAAGAAAGATTAGAGATCTAATAGGATTGATTACTGTTTTGAAAAATTGAGTCTGAAAAGGTCCATTTCATGAGGAAGCTTCTTAAGTTAGTGATAAGTTGGGGCATGAAGGATTTGTGAGGCCCCTGTGCATAGAAATTTTTTTACCTTGTTTGGAAAGCTGGCTTCTAGTTGGAGAAATTTCCAGGTAGTAATGTTGAGATTGGTTTCTAAGTCAGTGAGAATAAAGATGGACAGTTCTAGTAGTGCGACCATTACCTTTTAAAATAATTTAACTAAATATTTTTAATAGGTAATATGTTTATATGTTTATGATTATCTCCTATTTCTTACATTGTCATTGTGGCATATTATAAACATTGTTATTCAGTGTTTTTTTCTTATTATTGGACTTAGGAGATCATTCCATGAGGTATTGTCTTTAAGTCCATGGTAGCTCTCTGGCAGCTTGAGAGCTTTTCACTATTATATTTGTCTAGTATGTTAGATATCAGTGGCAGGATAGTGCTGAGATTAACAACTTGGGCTTTGTAAAGTCTTAAATTTAAATCCTTGTTTGGTAATTACCAGCTAGGAGACTTTGGGCATGTTTTTTAACCTGGTTGAGCCTTATCTATAAGATGGTGATAATAATAGTTTAGATGAGATAATGTGTAAAGATAGCATATAAAAAGCAATGGGTGACATTGTAATGATACATGTTTGTGGTGATAGTTATTAATACTTGTATTTGTCTTTTTCTTTTGGTTTATTTTTGCATTTTAACTGTCTCTAACCAAAGTGAACAGTGAGGCTTGATAATTAACAAAACAGTTCAAAGTCTAAATGCAAACCTGTTTTATTTGACCTGAAGAGTTTTATTTAATCATGAAAAATTTCAAACATGAGACAATAATATAATGAACCCCCATATACCTATCATCCATATTCAGCAGTTAATGAAATTGATTTTTTCACTTTTGTTTTAGCTTTCCCTTTTTTATCTTCTTTTCCCTGATTGAAGTATTTTAGAGCAAGCTCTAGATATTATATCACTGCATCCCATATATTTTGGTTCTGTATATACCTTTAAAAAAATTATGGACATTTCCTTATATACCACAATGTCATTACCATGCCTATGCTTGGCAGCATCCGGTAGCTGATTTGTAACTTTGTTTTCCAGATTATCTAACAACTGTCTCCTTACAGTTAGTCTGTTCACATGAAGATGTATATGTTAGACTGTTTTTCAAGCAAGTCTTTTAATCAAGAGCAACCCTGCCTTTTCTTTGAAATTTTCCTTCATGTCATTAACATGTTAAACAATCAGGTGGTCGTCCTGTAGAATTTCCACATTCTGAATTTGTTTACTTCCTTATGATGTCCTTTGACTTGTACCTCTGTCCCCCATATTCCTGTGAGAGTTGCTCTAGAAACTTGTTTAGATTCAGGCTCAGCCTCTCTGACAAGAACACTTGATAGACGGTGTAGTGCTCAGACTAATTAGATGCTTCAAGTGGTACAAATAATAGACTTCTGTTTTATTTAAATTTTTGGTCGGTTGCCAGCTAATTCACAAAAACATCAAGATCTGACAGCATTCTGCCACAGCCACGTGGCAGCTACCACCCTTTAAATGGGGCTGGTGTTCTCTGGTTTGCTAGAACCAGAACTCTCCTGGTTGTTCACTGACATCACCTTCCTCACCTGTGAAGGCAGTTGATTTTGTGACCTGTGCTTTAAAAGAGCCACCAAAATGGTTTATTGCAGTCCAGATGTTTAAGTTGTGTCTCAGAGATTTTGTTCAAGATTAGCGAGTTCCTTCAACCAGGCCTACCTTTGACATGGGGAAATGTCTTCGTTATTGGGCCACAGGTGTTTTTCTGGGATTCACATGACATTGTCACTAGTGCTGACCCAGAAACTAGTTAGCAATGTCTTCCTACCAGGCTCATTCACTCTTTTTTCCTGTTTAGTAGTGAGCCTTAGGAATCTGAAGGTAATCGCCTGTGTTTCCTAATGAAATTTGTACCTCTGAGAATTGAGGCCTACATTGAGAGCTCTGAGACAGCTTTTTTCCTCAACTTCCTGTTGTAGCTACGCTTGATAAAAAGTAAGAAGTTACATTGTCTGAGCATGTGAACTGAAAAGGCAGTGTTCTAGTAAAGTCTGAATGCCACCCACCAAACCACTTGGCTAGACATAAACTTTTCTTGTCTCATTTCATTTTCCCTATCCCCAGGTTTCTTATTTATTAAAAAACCTCTTTTTTTTTTTTTAAGATAGGAAGGAGGGGATATGAGGAAGGAGCATTTTAAGGAAGGATGGAAGGAGAGGAGAAGGAAGCATTTGTACTTGTTTATTTGTTTTGGTTGTTCCTCCCTGCCCCAGGTTGGGAATCCAGTTCCTTTGGCTTTATACAGTCTGTGCCACAGCCACCAAGTTAGTGCCCACGCCACCAGAGCACACCATCCCTAGTTAGTAGTCATCTGAAATCTCCGGCAGAGTGATTCTTGTTTCTTAGTGATTCTCAGGAGTCCTGTTTCCCTAGGATTGGGCCTAGTTTCTGCCTGAATCTCTTGTGTCCATGTTTTCATGATTGTATTTTTCCTTAAAGATTCTGTTCTAAGTTGAGAGTGATTTTCTTTATGATTCTGAACATATAGCTCTACAAGTTTGGATTAGTATATGAATACACTTTTTCCTTGCATTTTATTAAAAGTTCAGCAAAGTAAACATTGGCCAACTAAGTAGCACAGCTTCACTATGGGAAACTCAGGTCAGGACACCACGGCATAAAGCTTTCACATGCTCAGCTTGTTATATTTGATTGAAGGTTTTTTTTTGTTTTTGTTTTTTAATATGTTGTTATGGGTAGTGTTGTTCAGACACATTTGTCTTGTTTTTCAATGTCCCTTACATTTGTGCACCCTAGCTGCTGTTGCTGTGCTGCCACCAAGAGAGCTGTGATGTGTGGGTGACATGCATTTAATGCCTCCATCGTCCCCTCATTGCCCCCTTCCTTATCTCCGTTGAACACTACTGCAAGTCAGCATGGTTTTATTTAATTTTTTTAGAGGAAAGGTACTCGTAGGAATGAAGGCAAGCAGGTAGACAGGCAGGCAGGAAGAAAGAGGAGATAGAAGCATTTTATTTTATTTTTATTTAGTTTTTCACACCCATTGGTGTGTCATGGCCCCTGGCCCCTGCCCCCTGCCCCCTGCACCTCTGGGTCCTAGGACTTGAATCCAAGGGTCTGTGGCCTGGCATTCCTTTGGAGGCGATTGACCCAACCGCTACTCCACCAGGGCATACCCGGAGCATGGTTTTAGAAGACTTCCTTTCTTAGGCAAGATAGCTTTTTTTTTAAAAGGAAAGGTACACGCAACGATAAAGGTGAATAGGCAGGCAGAAAGAAAGAGAGAAGGAAGAAGCACTGTTACCTCTGGTCCCAGGTCTTGAATTGGGAACCTTGGGATGTATGTGGACTGCATCTGGTGAACTAAACCACCTGGCCACCAGGACATGCTGAAGTGCCTTGTTTATTAGCATTGGAGGGGTTTCCATTTCCTAGAGTTGGATCATTAAGTTTTAGATTGACAGTTCCAGAACTAGTGATGTTATGAAGCTCAAAATGCTTTTGGCATGAATTCTCTGGGTAATATAAGTGCTGATTTAATCTACAGTGATAGTGAAGAGTTGAGTCTCTATGCTAGTAGATAAATGTTTTATCTGCGGTGACTCAATTATATTATTTCCCCATAATTGCATCATCATAGAAGAGACTGTAAAGATCCTGTATCTTTAGGGTGAGTACCATGCAGTTTTCAGGGTCATTATGGGAATTACATTAACTTTATGTCATTTACATAGCTTTTTGTAAAGTAATTTGTAGTATATACCTCAAGTTAATACTCTTCCACCCTTGAAGCTATTTGAAAGTATTCTGTGAGTTGAGATTGGCAACATGTGATGGCGGGAGTTTGACTTTCTTTCTCTTAGACCATAGAAATAGCTTGGTAAGATTACTCTCAAAAAAAGTTGGAACCAGAACTGGTTTTTTCAGATATTAGTGACGTGAAGTGCACTGTGAGGAGTAGCCCCTAGCAGGTGAGAACTGGGGCTGCTGGCCTGGGTCACTGCTGGGCTCTCGGACTGATGTCTTTGTCTCTTTGTGGTTGGCAGTGAGTGGAAGTTTCTCAAAGTACCTATAAACCCTTAAGGCCCCATATGACCTGGGTCACCAAACCACTTCAGGGCTTTATTTTTATCCTAGCTGTTTCGTTTCAAGATGTGAGGTTGGTTTCTTTCCTCTAACAGAGCAAATTCTCTGGGGGAAGAAACAGAGTGCCAGGGTGCAGTTGAGGCTGGTTAAACACCAAAACCACATTTTTCGTCTTTCTGGGCTTGAGACGTGACATAAGCCATGCTGCAAACACCAGCTTCCACACTATGAAGAAACCTGCTAAAATATTTTATTTTTTCTTTTGTTTGTATTTTCAGACAAGTAAAATGTGTCTTTTTCTGTTTTAGCCAGAAATCTAATTCTAAGAATGGATACTTCCTTAAAATCCAATATTTCCCAGCTTAAGATATTTCATCTTCCTCAAGGGTGTTGGTGAGAACTCTCACAACTCACCAGGTCTCAGGAAACCGGATTACCAGCATATCCTGTTCGCGTGCATATGTGTATTCTGTGTTACCCACAGGCCACTTTCCACCCCACGTGACCTTTAGTTACCATCCGGAAAGTCAGGACCCAGATACCAGTCAGAATTTCCAGCTTTGGTTTGGTCTAGACATTTTAGAAAATGTGAACAGTAGTAATTTTAAAGACTCTTTTCAGTGGCATGCATGGTGAATAGGAAGTCCTAGCTCCTCAAGAGAGAGGGAAAGGCAGTATCTGGACTCTTTCCAGTAACATGTTTGAAAATGAACATTTGGAATAAAACTTGTGACAGCAGTGCTCAGGGGAGAAGGAGAGTTGATGACAGAGCTACTTAATCGATTAGAGGTCAGATATACACCCCAGTTCTTAGGTTTTTAAGATTAATTCTGAAACTCATACTGTATGCTTTAACACTAATAGTATACATTATTGAAGCTGTTTATAACACACGCTATCACATTTTTTTAAAATCAGCATCACTCAATATAAACACACCATAGTAAGTCAGGTAAAGGTCTAGAATGGAGGTAGATGAAAGACTGCCAGTGGTCTGCTAGCTAAGAATGGTTTCTAAAATTCTTACCTGAGTTGTTTAATAAAAAACATGAACAGATGTCTTGTAACTGGCAAGGTCTAATCTGTTTACTAGCTGACCTTTACAGAAAAAGTTGATACAGAGGTACTTTATTCTGGAAATTGATTGTTAATGAGTGTCACTGCCTTTTGGGGTGGGGGTGGGGTAGTTCATCACTTGGGCCTGTCGCTGCAGGATGTTTAGCATTCCTGGCCCCACCCACTAGATGCCAGTCATGCTCCACACACATTTCCAAGCACTCCCTGGGAGGGGCAGTACTCTTCTGGTTGAGAACCACCTGTTTAGGAGCTTGGTGAGATCCAAACCACCTCTAGTAAGGTTTCCTCCTCCATTTCCTCTCAGAGAAGAAGATGGGATTTGGCTTTTCGTGGCATAGGGACCAGCTATAATGAGAGAGAATTTGAGTAGTAATGTGGAATTAAGAGAGTTCAGTAAGGTAGAATAGAGTTTAAGAAGATCATTTAGTGAATGTATTTGTTGCTTGTTCTCCCTTCAAGAATTGTTGAGATTGATGTGTGATTTGTGAAAGGTTTATTTTGATGTGGCCCATGCTTTGAAAACCATTTTCCTCTGTGTGTGAGAGGAAGCGTGACCATCTTGGACCTTAACGTCCAGATGATCTGGAGATCTGTGGGAATCTGTATGGTGTACTTGAGAGACTTGTTCAAAGCCAATGTAAAAGACGTAGTTTTGGCATCTTGTGAATAACCTGATATCCAGGCTTAAGCCAGAATTCTGGGGTTAGAGAATTTTCCAGCCTGGGAGCGTTGACTGAGAAAAGTTCTCCTTTGGCTTCTTACCAAGTTAGACAAGGGAGCAATCAGCTACTGAGCTCCAGCCAACCGGAGTGTATGTAAGGGTGTACTCTCAATTCTCCCTGGGATCCAGTTCCTAGTCTGTAGAGAACCTTCCAATACATTGTTCAAACTACAGCTGCCACAGGAAGGAATAGTGAGAGGATATTACTGTGGGACCAACTCAGTTTTTGTAACAACATACTGCCTGTTGTGTAGGGTAAGAGATTGCACTGACCTTTTCTTTGCTCTATTTTACTTTCTTACCGATTTCCTCTAACTTGTTTCTAACTATATTCTTAGGATGTATCTGTAGTTCTGTCATTTTGCAATCCTTTTCTGCTTTTAAAGGTTTAATAATTTCATCCATCTGCTCTGTTTTCACTGTCTTGGATCTGATGTTTGGGTTAGGATAGAGAAGGTGAGATAGTTGTTTTCTTGGCTTATGATTCCCCCCAGTCAGCAGACTGTTTGTTTGACTCCAGGGGAAGCTCCAGGTTTTTCCCCTCTTGGAAGCCTTTCACTTTACTCATAAATACTTAATACTGAAGTTACTGCTCACTTTTATTTTCTCTGTTACTAGTGTATGTGCTCTCTAGACCAGAAGAAACTTACATGTAGACTCTGATGCTTGACTCTGTAAAATGTGTTCATCACACTTTTTCATAAAAGTGCTTCACTGATTTTTTTCAATTGTTTGTTTTTGACCCAAAATTTATTAAGTGTTACTGTAGGAATCATTAGGCATCTCTCCTATTCTTTGTTTCTTTCTCTTTGTCTTCTTTCTTTTTTCTTTAAAGGAAAAATGAAGGTAGGAATGAAGGTGAGCAGGAAGAGATAGTATCTTTATAATTTTTCATTTAGTTGTGCATCTTCACTGTCCCCCCTCCTTGGGAAGCAAACCCAGGTCCTTGAGATGGATGTGGATTGCACCTGGTTGAAGGCCGAAGACTTAACCACTATTCCACCAGAGCATGCCACTTTTGTTATGTCATTCATGCCTAGAACCATCAGAGAGCTGTGTACCTAGATGAGGTTTAATAGTATTGCTTTAACTGAATTGTACTTTGGTGTAAGGTCATCAGTCTGTATTAAGACATACAATAATAATAAGGGAATTTTTTGCTAATTGCATTGCAGTGTGTTCTTTGTGGAAACCACTAGAAAAATAACTGTCCTGCTATATAGGGTGTGTTTTTTAAAACCTCATGCACATCTATGAATTTATTCAGAACAATTATTTTAATTGTTTCAGAGATTCGAGCTGAATTTGTAACTTTTTAAGTGTGAAGGACTTCCTGGCATGCATTTTGAGTTGTCTTTACTACTATTGACCTCTAGTTTTTCTCTGTAACTCCTCTTTTTTGCTTTTATTTTATCTTGCTCTATAGTGTACGTTGTGTTTTGCCTTTTATAATTAGCTTTACCGTTTTATATGGACATCTTTCTCCTTTCTCTTACTCAGTTTTAAAACCTCTTTGTCAGGTTGGCTATCATCTCTGAGGGGACCAAGCTTCTCCCTATCCCCTTTTAGGTTCTTTCCATAAACGTTTAATGTTGATCATTATTCTAGACACTGTGCAAAAGAAGGTAATGAAGGTCTTTCCCTCAAAAATACAGTCTAGTAGGAAACACAGATACATAAATAAGTACTTGCAATAAAGCATTACAAGTGTAATAATAGAAATATGTGCACTGTAAGGAGAGAGGTAGTGCAGAGAAAGAGATTAACTCATATTGAACAGGGAAAGCTGTCTAGAACTGTCTAGATCTGTCCGTAATTTTGAATGATGAAAGGCATTCTTTAGGTAAATGTGGGTAGCAGACTTTTCTGGCAGAAGGAACAGTGTGGATAAAAACATGGTGTGGTTAGAAACTATGAGGCCTTTAAGAGTGCTAGCCAAGAGTCTCATTAGAGTATCTTAGGCCATGGTACATATGTCCACATTGATGCTGTCTCATCAGTCAGTGGGAACTGAAGATTCATCACTTAGTAGATATTTCTGGGCTATTGATGTTGCCCGAGCTCAGAAGTGGATCTTTCAAATAGTTCTTCTCTGCTTTATTTTATGCATTAGCAAAGTTTGAGTCATCCTAAAGTCATGCCTTCCATCATTCTGGGAAGCTTTCTGAGCCAAATCCAGCTTGGTTTAGCAATAAGTTACGTTTTTGTGTTGTTACCATGGGCAATAAGTCCTATTTTTGTCCTTCAAGTGCACAGTAGGGCTACAATTGCTGAGCCTATGGGAAAGAGGAGTTGGGTTATACCCTTGGTGGATTTGCACTTTCTGGGCTCTGTCTGCTTTTTTTTTCCCCTCTCTTTCTTTTCTGAAAGAAAAGGTACAGGCAGAAATGAAGGCAAGTAGGCAGGCAGACAGGCAGAGAGAGGAAACACGCGCCCCACACCCCACCCCAACCCAGAGGTATGTGGTGTGCTCCATTGGAGGTGATCAAACCACCATTCCACTAGGGTGCGCCACTGTTTCTTTCTTGATAAAGATGCTAAAGGCTCATTCCCTCTAATGAGATATTGAACTGACTTGTGCCACATATCTCTGAGATGTTAGTCCTAATTTGTAAACAAGCTCTGTGTAAGTCAATTGACATTCTTTCTGAGAAATTTCTTTGGCAGATTTTCCTTTAGAAAAAATCTGGACATATCTAAAATAATAGAGTTTGTTTGTTTTAAAGGAAAGGTTCAGGCAGGAATGAAGGCAAGTTGGCAGGCAGGAAGAGAGGAGAGGAAGCATTTATTTATTTTATTTAGTTGTTAATCTTGGTTCTTTCTCCTGGTCCCAGGTCTTGAACCTGGCTCCTTGGCATATATGTGGATTATGCCTGCTGGAAGCCATGGATTGAACTAATAAAGCTACCAGGGCATACCTTGAACACATTTCTTAGTCTCCTTATTTCTACATCTGTAAAATAGGGAAATAGTGTGCATAGCAGATGTGTTATTCTGCACCTAGATGGAGTCCAACTTTTAGCACAGATGCCTTTTAACCATCTCAGAATTAGACTTTTGGTGGGGTTAGAACAAAAGGAGCAAGAGATATTGGCAATGAAATAAAGGATTTCTGTTTAACAGAAAGGATGTGGTAATTAGAGAAAAAACTTAAAGCATTATTAACATATACCTACAGAAAAGTACACATATCAAAAAGCCATACAGGTCGATAGATTATCACAAACTGTCACAAGTATACTTGTGTAACCAGCAGAGTTATTGAATTATACCACTTTCATTCTTTTCTTCCCCTTTAACTCTACAATAAAAAGTTTCCCGTGCATTTGATAGTAACAGTGACAGGGATAGAGCACTATAAGTAAGAAGTTACTGCTCATGTTTTCTCCGCTTTCTGATATGCCTCGTAAGATTGATTTTCGTTGTTAATGGAGAATAACGAGAATGAAGAGGAGAACTTGGAAGATAGAGAACTGGATCAAAGATAAGAGATTTTTCAAGTATTTTCGATGTTTTTTGAACTGGATAGTTTGCATCTGGGAACCAGCAGAGAAAAAATACGACTGACAAAAAACTAGATGAGAGCAGATCTTGTCTTTAGTCACAGTGAAACTGAGTCTCTCACCAAAAGTGGCAAAATGGTTTTTAAAACCAAAAATGGTTTTCAGCCTTCTGTTGAACTATGACTGTTGGGATAAAAGTGGCATCATGACCTGCCTTCTCCTGAAGATAGTTGGGCCCAGCTGAGATGTGAAATTCCAGAAGTTCTGTGTTTTCATGGGTATTGCCTTGTCTCTGGTGTTCAGGTAAATGCCAGGCTGTTCCAGGTCATGTTGTCTGTGAGTAACCCATTGTTATTTTAAGAGTTTTCTTTTCTTTTTGCTGCTAGCACCAGCTGCTTCTGAGGTAGAGGTACTCTGTTGATAAAGAACAGATACAAACATTCACATCCAAACCCGAATAACCATTTTTAACTTGAAACACTTTTCCTAGGAGTTGATGCACCAGAATCCTTCCCTTATTTGGTGTCTTGCTTAAATCCGAAGCTTACATGAGTTTGCTCCCTGTCATACTGGTTATTTGCTTTGCATTTTGGTGTCCACAGCCTAGTGGTTTGCGAAACCTTTGTGATCACATCCTTCTTTCTTTCTGTTTCTTTGTCTCTCTCTCTCTCTCTCTCTCTCTCTCTCTCTCTCTCTCTTAAAAAAAAAAAAAAGGTGCAAGCAAGTAGGAATGAAGGCAGGCAGGCAGAGAGGAGAGGAAGAGACATTTATTTAGTTACTTACTTGGTTGTTTCTCTGGCTCCAGGTCTTGAACCTGGGTCCTTGGGATGTGTATGGACTACTTGCAGTGGCCTTAGCTGCTAGACCCCCAAGATGAGCTGCACCACATCTTTCTTAAACAGAAGCGTCATCTCCTTTGGGTTCTTAGATTGATTCTTGCTCCTCCTTTTCCTGAAAGATTCAGGATTTTTTTCTTTTCTTTTTTTTTTTGATTGTTGTAGGTGGCTAGGGAGAAGAACATGTCTTCAGATCCTTTTTTCTGATTATGTACAGTTGCTTGATGTTAGTGTGTGAATGCACATGTTCTTTGACTGTTGAAGAACGATTTTCTTACTAATCAGGCAGATTGTGAGTTTATCTAGAAAAACTTTAGGGTTTTTGTTATTGCAGTTTACAGCTATGGAAAACAAGCTTTTATTCACTTTTTTCTTTTCTTTCTTTTGCCTGGCATTTTCTTAGGGTTCCATTATTAAGTGTTTCCACTAACGTGCATGATATGATCTGAACTAGAGGCATTTGTTTATTTCCCTTACTCTGTAAGAGTTCTCAGTAGGTTGGCCCTATCAGTCTCCTAGTGAATTAATAGCTGCAATTATCAGTGGGTTTTGCATGTTGCCTTTGTCAACATCCAAAGGGTCTTTCTTGGTTCTGCTATAAGGTTGCTTTTTTAAAGGTGAAAGAATAAGAGCTCACACCCTGGAATCATACTGCCAGGATGATCTTGGGCAAATCAAGCTCTTTGCTCAGTTTCCTCATCTGTAACATAGAAATAATAGTAGTACTTACCGCACAGGATTGTTGTAAAGTAAGGTGAGTTAACAGACGCGAGGTACTTAGAATAGTGTCTTGCATAAAGAAGGTGCTGTAAAAGCTTCAATTATTATTAAAGTGGTTGAGTATGGCACATTTGTCTTATTCAGCTGGAAAAACTTGAGCTCTGAATGTCTGAATCATGTCTGAGTAGCTTGGGGTAGTTTCAACTCCTAAAATACAGAGCTAGCTCTGGAAATTCAACCTGTCCTTAGTTGGGAACTGCTCCCAAAATTCCAAAAAGTACAATCCAGTGGTTAAATGGGAGGGGTTAGCAACATTCTCTACACTGTGGGTTATATAGCTGAGCAAAGGAATAGAATACTGAATAGTCTCTTCCAATCCTTTGCTCTCATTGGATGAGCCTTGTATCTTTTGTGTTTACCATGTAAGAAGTCAGAACTTGTGAAAGTATGGGTGTTGTAATCTTTTAAGCCAGCTCTCACATTCATCCACCCATCCATCACCTAGTGATAATTCCTATGTCCTGAAATACAGAAATGAATCATTCACTGAAAGAGATCTTGGTTAGAACTGTGCTGACCAGTGTGGTAGCCACTAACAATATATATATTTGACTACTTAAGTTTAAGTGAAATAAAACTAAAATTAAGTTCCTCAGTGACAGTGTTTAATGATTATTTAAATACTCATTACCCTTATATAGCTAGTGGTTACTAGCTCGGTGAAGACAAGGAACATTTTCATCATCACAGAAAGGCTGGTCTGAAGACAGACATGCCTTTAATTAAGGTATACTGTGATACCCAGTATCACAAGGGTGTATGAAATAGTCTCTGAGCCAAGTGATAAGGTATCAGGCTGAGCTGGAGGTACAGTTGGGGGAGGTTTAAGCAAGAAAGAGAGAAGGTTTTATTAGATATAGAAATGAGTGCATGAGAACACATTAAGTAGAGAAGGGGCATAACAGCTGAAAGAATATGGGGAATTTAGGGTACCATAAAAAATTTTTTGCTGCAGAAGGGTAGATTGAGTCAACAAGGATGGAGGTAGGAGCAGCCAGAAACCACACTGGAAAGACTACTTGTTCTAGTATTTGCCCACTCAGATGAACAAAATACACAAAGTCCTTGTTTTCATTGCTGTGTGCGTGTGTGTGTGAGAGAGAGAATTTGTGATAAGTGCTATAAAAACAGAATAAATGAGAGCAGTGATCTTAAATTTTGTTGCCCAGTGTAAGTACCCCGGGAACTTTTAAATATCCTGATGCTGACACACCCTGGTGACCTAGCAGTTTAGTCCACCGGGCATAGTCCACATACATCCCAGGGTCCCCAGTTCAAGACCTGGAACTGGGAAAACAACCAAGACGAGCAACTAAATCAAACAAAGTGCTCTTCCTCCTCTCTCTTCCTGATTGCCTGCCTACTCCCCTTCATTTTTGCCTGACCTTTCCTTTAAAAAAAAAAAAAATATATATATATGTATATATATATATATATATATATAATAAAAATGCACAGACAATTCCAATATGCTATAAAGTTTGAGAACCACTGGACTGGAGTAAATACAAAAGCCACTCAGGTGGATGCATACCTGGCACATTTAAAGAACATGAAGCAGCAGGAGTGTAATAAGATTATTACATAAACCTTTTGTAAACCATTGTAAGGATTTTGGCTGTTATTCTGATGTTAGTTGTGATCTCATCTAGTCTTTAAGACTGGGATGTAGCAGAGGGAGCTGCTATTATCAGAATCAATCTCTAAATCTATCATGATAGAACTGTTTTCCTTTGAATACCTTGCCCTGGGTTTTGCCAAAGTGTTTTTCCAAAAAGAGATAATTTATTTCCCTGCATTAATATTGATACTGTGCTGCTTTTCTTGTGTGCGTGTGTTCTCAATAAATGTTTAATCACTATCAAATATGTTTTAATAGGTTCTTCCATAGTCACTTATTGAATATGTTCTAAGTACCAACTACCAAAGGCCACTTAAAAATACTATTGAAAGGAAATAAGACTATTCAAATTATTTCTAAAAATGTGTTTTATTTAGTTTGAGTCTTCTTTTAAAGATTCGTACCTCATTCTGGGCCACTCCTAGTTTCTATAAATTGAGTTACCTATAATAACTGGGACCTAAGGACAGGAATCTTGATTGTCTGAGGGTAGAATGATCATTTTCTTTATCTTCCTTCCCTCTTTTCCCTGTCTCTGTTGCCATTGGATGATCGCAGCAGCCTCTTAGCTGGTCTCCTGGCCTCTACAGACTTGACCCATCCCATTCCCCCTCCCCTCCAAAAACCTAACATTTCTAAACAGTAACCAGAGTAATAACCTTATTTTTTATTTTTTTACCTTTTAATAATATTTTATTGAGGTAATTTGTTTTGCAAATTAATATAAATCCGTATGTGCAGCTTCCCCATTCCTCAAATATATGTCAGCACACCCTGCCTGCTACCAAATTACCAAGACTACTTCGCCATTGTCCAGTGGGCCCACCACCACTAGCCACCCCTCTCCCCTTCCCAGCTGGTGATCTCAGTACTGTTGCCAATGTCCAAGGGTTTTGTATGATCTGTTCCTTTGCTTTGTCGCTTCACATTCCACATGAGTGAGATCATCATTCTTCTTTTGACTTACACACTTAGCATAATCCCCTCTAGTTCCATCCATGTTGATTAAAATGACGGGATTTCATCTCTTCTCAGGTAGTGTAGTATTCCATTGTGTATATGTACCACATCGTCTTTGTTCATTCATCTGACTATAGGCACTGAGGTAATTTCCAGTTCTTAGCTATTGTGAATAGAGCTGCAGTAAACATGGGGGTGCATATGTCTATGAATTAGTGTTTTGTATCTTTTGGGTAAATATCCCAAAGTGGGATGGTGGAATAACCTTTTAAAAATGGAGTTTTCTGTGTGTCATTTCCCTGTTCAAAAGCCTTAATTGGTTTTGATTAAGATCAGAGACTTAAAAAAAAGAGCGAGAGAGAATGAAGACAGAGGAGAAAGAAACATCTCTATTTAGTTGTTCATGTTGTTTTTACTCACCAGCCCCAGGTCTTGAAATCCATCCTTGGGCTTTACATGGTTCACACACCAGCTGCCTGCTGCATGAGGAAGGTGTGCCCCCAAGAGCAAACTCTTTTTTGTTTTTTTTTTTGAAGGAGAGGTGCAGGTAGGAATGAAGGTGAACAAAGACAGGCAGGCTGGGAGAGAGGAAGAAGCACTTTGTTTATTCAGCTATTCATCTTGGTTTTCATCCCAGCCCTGTGTCTTGATCCTGGGTCTTTGGAATACCTGGTGTGCACTCTCAGCCGAAGGCAGCTAACTAAACCACTACTACACCAGGGATGCCAAGATCAAACTCTTAACAAGGACTTCTATGAATTGGCCCAGCCTACTTCTCCAGCTTCCCTCCTGCCATACCATGCCAGTTTATAATGTACCATCACACATACTGTACCCCCTCTAAAACAGACTGATGCATTTATATATCCTTCATGTTTTGACTAATGGGTCTTTTCCTCTGAGATCTCTGATGCTCCTGCTGTGGAAATGTATAACATCCTATACTCCCAACCATGATACTTTATAATTATGTCACCCATAAAGCAGGGAAGCAGGGATTATCTGCCTTGTTCATAATTTAATTCATGCAGTGTCCTGTACATAGAAGGTGTCCTGTAAGCTATTGTTGAATGAATGAATGTGTGGGCAGAATATGAGAAGTATCTCACCATCCTCACACTCTGAACCCATTCATTGAGAAGATGAATTTGAGTTTGTGTATGTGCCTTTTGAGAAACTGTTTTCTGAAACCCACCTATCAGTGGGAACCTTATTCATTTCCTCTTCTCTCTCATTCTGTGCAGTTGTAGACACAGGGTGTCCCAACTCCTCTGCCGTGTGTGGCTGGGCGTGTGAGTTCCCAAGCACTGAGAGATGAGTCAGAAAAAAGAGTCATTCAGAAAGTCACCTAATCAGGGCAATAGTGCTGCCCTTTGGCTGAACTTTCTCTCTATACCTTGAGATGCTAAACTGGTGACACTTTGAGCTGATTGCTGTAGATTGTCAGACCATGTCATAGGGATTTCTTAAACTTTGGTCTGGCACTTTTCCTTAGTGAGGAATATTTTGGGGGATGTTCAGGGATTCGCTGGCCTAAGTGAAATCTTTTTGAGTTTAGGTGTGTTATTTCCACCCACCCACTTAGCCCCATAGTACCTTCTAAGGAAACCTGGAGAGTCCCATTTATATTTCTCTGTAGCCTTTGGGATGTTTATATTCAGAAACTTCGAAAGCAGTGGTCTTGGCATTAGTGCTGTCATAGACTAGGATGGTGCTTGCTCAGTAGCTGGTAAGAAAGGATACATTTAATTAGACTCAAACATTTGTGCACTTTTAAATTGGGAATAACACTGTAGATTGGTGATTCTCCTAAGGTGGTAGGTAGAAAGTCAGTAGGTATCAGACTATCATTGCGGTGGCAGGTTCTTTTAAACCTGCTTCTCTGAACCCATGAGAATCATTCCTGTTTTCAGTACCTGCAGGGGTTAGCCCTCAAGTGTTGTGTAGGTAGAAAATTTTTTGAGACACCATTGTTATAGACAATCTAGGCCAGAGGTCAACAGACTTTTTCTGTATAGACCCAGATAGTAAATATGTTCAGCTTTGGGGCAATACCCCTGTTGCTGAAGCTACTCAGTTCTGCCTTTGTAGAGGGAAAGCAGCCACAAACATTAAACAAACAACTCTAGCTGTGTTTCAATAGAACTTTATTTATGGATACTGAAATTTAAATTTCATGCAATTTTATTATAGCTGAAATTTTTAATTTTTTTCCATCATTAAAAGTAAAAACCATCCTTAGCTCTTGGGCCATACAGAAACAGGTAACAGGATAGACTTGACCCTTGGACTGTGGTTTTCCAGCTCCTGATCTATCTAGCCCATGATTCCTGTATCTGACTGGTTTTAAAAGCCTTTTAAAAATGCTCTTTCAGAATCTCATTTTTGCCTTCTGGAGGATTCCGATTCTGTAGGACTGGGGAGTCAGTTTTACAAAAACTCCTCGTGATGTACACCCGCTCAGAATTCCAGTCACTAATACTTACTCAGCCTTCTCATTTTATAGGTGAAGAAGCCTTAGAAAGTTGATGGAAATGTCTAGTAGTTTTATGGCAAATAAATTGCATAACCAAAACTTGAACCTAGGTCTTTTACTCTTGTTCAGACCCTCCTCCCAGAAAAAAGCAAACAGGCTATAGCTACAGAATACTCACAGGTTTGTGTTTCCTCCTTATTTTATACCTAGTGCCAATTTCTCTCCTGAGAGCCAGCCAGGTGCACTAAACTCAGCTGTCCCTCTGCTTGCTGGCTGTGTTTTCTGGAGCTGACTGCTGATTTGACATTTAGCCCAATTTCCCTCCGGTCTGCTGGCTTTAAGTAGGAGAGATAATGAAGTAATAGGAAGTAAATTACTTTAATGTTAAGACTTTGTTGAGGCAGCACTAAACTGTAGGGTGAGGGTGAGAGCTGTTTTTTCGGAGAGTGTTAGTGGAAGAGATGGTTTTAAGAGGCACATTTTACACTTGAATTCACATGACTCAGATCCAGCCATCTAAGTAGGACATCTCTACATGGAACTTGGGCTTAATTAGAGCTAATTGAGCTGTCATCCTGCCCAGAACAGTTCAGGGGTGGAGAAACTTAAGGTGAGAAGTAATCACCATTTCCACAGCCTTGGTGTGCCTCTTTGGTCCAAGTAAGGATTTGAAGATTGATTTCAGTTTGTTCTGTCTTCTTACAAAGCATTTGATTCATGCTAGTTGGCGTCCCTCTATATCTTTTCTTTATCTATATCCTGGAAAGAGGACTACTTTTTATTTCTATTAAATGAATATTGCATTACTGACTTACTGATAGGTTTCCATATTTTGTGTGCCAGGTCCCCCCTTTCTCATTTTTTTTTTTTTTCTTTTTATCATTTCCTTAGATCTCCCCTCCTGAAAGACTCTTGGAGGGATAGTGATGTAAGGGAAGTGCAATGCCTCCTGGTACCTTCATCGCCAGTAGGCTTTGATTTTGAAGCATAAATGAGTAGTTAGCAAGTTGGTGTGCTATTTGTTTATATTTTATTCTTGAACTACAAGTTCCTTGGCATTGGGGACCCTCTCTTACTGCTCCTGATTATGCCTGACATCAGAGCTCAGGGTTAAAGGTGGACAGCATCACCTCTGTGCCCACATCCTCCTCTACCGTGTGATCTCAGTGCTCCGGGGAGATGGTAAGTGAGTTTTGATTGAATGCTCTGAACATCCTGCACATTTACTAATGGTGCCCTTGAAATATGGTCTCCACCTATGTTATCTCCTATCTAAGAATATAGAGTCTCTTTTAAGACACAAAAAAGTTGTTTCTTTTTTTTTTTAATGCTTGATATATGAGTGAGACATTCCAGAGAGTTGTGTATTAGAGATTGATAATTTCTGCTTCCCCAAGCACTTTAACAATGTATATTGGAATCCTTTAAAATACTAAATTTTCTTAGCATCCTTAAAATGATTAACTTTTCAGAAATTCCATTTTCCATACAATTCTTTAGAAGTAGAAACAACTAAGAATTGAAATTGGGCATATTTCAGAATCTTCTCTTGTATCATACATTTCCCTCAGTGCAGCTTCTTTTTCCTTCCTTGCTCCACGGTTCACCAAGTACTTACGTAATTTTGAGTGACAATTGCTAGGACTTACATAAAACATTTACTCCTCAAAATGCTTTTATTTATATTATTTTATCCTTTCAGCTCTGAGTTAGGTAATGTCAGTGATGGAAATTCCATTTTACTCAGGAACAGCGCAACCCATTTTACTCATAATCCCACAGTTTATGGCAGGACGGACGGACTTGTGAGTGTCTGGAAGCCTGTTTATCCAGCTACTGTCATTAGTGTCTCTCTGGGTCATTGCTTTCAGTTGGTACAAAAGGTTAAAGAGTGCATAGTGAATTGGTTTTGAACTTGAACTGAAAAATGAGGAGCCTTTTAATAATTCCAACACTGTTTTCAGGACTATACCAAGAAACATTTTTAGTTTCTAGTAAGCTCTATTTAAATGTTGGAAGAAGATCTGGAAGCAGATAGTCCCACCATTCAAGGAGTAACATTTATTTCTCTATTTGAGTGAGAGACTATCTAGGTGTATTGTTAAGAATCAAAAAAATTGCAGAGATGGAAGTCAGTCTGTGGCTATGTATTGAGAGGAAGGAAGCTCAGGCTAAAAGCTTTTCTTACTGTGAATTTGGTATCAGTTAAAAGTTTAGAGTTCTGTCTCAGTACTGACTGACATCATTGTTTTATGAAGTATAGCTTAGACCCGTTTTGATAAGCATGTAGTAAATCTACTTCCTCATTATAACATTTCTAGGATTCATCTACATTTTTAGCTCCTTTTCTATTTGACATGCTTTTGGCAACAATAAAGACAAACTATGTTTAGGGTGACAGATACTTTTAGACTAAAAGTAAAACAGTGGTTTTCATTAACCAAGGTCGGAGAGAATGTGTATATACTTCGAAAAGCTTCCCTAAGATTCCCTTCACTCTTACCAGTTGAAAACGGTGCCTTGAAATTCACTTTCTACTACATACAGTTAAAATACAATAATCCCAAGTATGATGTCAGATAATTATCTTTATCTACTATCCTAAGGGATGGATCTCAGGGAAGCTTAGATAAAACCATAATACTCAAAAACCTCTTGGTGCTCTCATTTTACTCCAGGAAATATGGTGGGCCACACTGTATGTGTTTTCTATCTAACTGAAAAGAAAAACTTAAAGTAAAAATGAACTGCTTTTTAGTGGCTTATTCACTCTTCAGCCCTTCTTGTTTAAGCTCACCAGTTCTTTTCCTAAGATAGATGTGGTGTAAGGGAGGATTGTATTTGGAATCAGAAGACTTGGGTTCAAGTTCTGATTCTGTATTTACTAGTTTAAATTGCTTAAATTTCTGAGCTGTCTGGGGGATAGTAATGGACTTGAATGAGATAGGATAGTATCATTTTGTTCCTATCAAAATACCTTGCATGTATAGATATAACCAGCTATAAAGGATTCCTCCTGGTTATGAATGAGTTAGCCAGCTATATTTGATAACTGTAGGAAAAATGATAATTGAGTTATAATAGGAATAGAGTGAGAGTATGTGTATATATTTTTTTGTTTTTTTGTTTTGAAGTAATTACATACCTATAGAAAAACTGTAAGACTAATGCAGAGAACTCTTGTTATCCTATGCCCAAATTCTCCAGTTGTTAACATTTTATCACTTGTCTTATCATTCATTAAGAATATTCAGCTAACAACTGAATGTTTTACAGTGTGTCTGGCATGCTTTACTTGTCTTATCTCATGTACCAATCATTAACATATAAGCAGTGTCTCCATTTTGTAGAAAGAAAAGCTTAAAGATCTTAGATCAGTTGTCCGAGATCCCACAGCAGTTTAATGACAGAGGTGGAACTTAAACATAAGTCAGTGTGATGGGAGAGTCTGTATTTTATACCACCTTCCTCTATTGGTAAATGGAGAGCATTGCATTTTAGCCTAGACTTTCCCACTGTCGGTGGTGTAACCATCGGCAATTTTTTTTTTTTTTTTATTGGAAAAGTGTAGGCAGGAATGAAGGCAAATTGACCTGCAGGAAGAGAGAAGAGGTAGCATTTTATTTTGTTTTTTATTTGGTTATTCACATTGGTTGGTCCCTTTCACCACCCCCCCCTACCAACCCCCAGACTCGAACCCAGGTCCTTGGGGTGAATGTGGACTGCGCCCAACCACTACGTAACCAGGGCTCACCATTGGCAATTTATTTTGCAGCAATTCCTCACCTTTACATCATGTTCATGGAACTCACTGTTCCTGACCTTGACTCACCTCAACTGTAGAGACAGGTTACCTTCAGTAAAGTATCCTTAGCTTTTTAGCTGTATAAATCCAGTGTTTGATCTAGTGTTACATGTCATTCATTTAAGCAGAAATAAAGAATGGAGCTTGTAATCAGGGTTTGCTGTTGAAATCACTGGTGAGGTGAGAATGCACACCTTTTCCCACACCTGGATTCCATATGAAATGATGGAACTGCCACAGTTTGATTGGTGTTTTTTGTTGCAAGGGATAAACCAGAAGTGTTTTCTCTTGCGCCAAGTGGTCAGGAGTGCCAGATTGTTCTCGGCTCTAACCACCTCCCTTGAGATCAAGACTCTTGACCCCTCTTCCTGTTTGACTAGAGCCTTTAACATTTTGCTTCTAAGGAATCAGGGAAGATGACAACAAGGTTTGATCTTTTTAGGTTATCTTTATTTAGAGCTGCAATTTTTCCCCTGCCCTTATTTTGCTCAGATTTCTCTTTACCCTCAGTTTTGTTAGAGGTAGGTTTTCTAAAACCTTGAACTGAAATGGTAAATTGGCAGTTCATGGACTACATGTACTTGGCAAGTGTATTTTTTACTTGCCTCTAGTATTTTTTTCTCCCATTAGTATCCAACATTTAAGAGCCAGAGGATTTCACATAAAAACTCAGCTTTCAGATTTTCTTTAAAAAAAAAAAAAGGGGGTGGGGGGTGTTGGTGAGGGTAGGAGTGGGTGGAGATGGCTCACAAAGAATACCTGTCTAGAACTGTTGTACAACTGCCATAGATTGCTATTGGGCCTTCACGACATGTGAGTGTCAGCTCCACACCTAGAACTTAAACTTCACTTCAATTTGATGAGATACTCTGTGGATGGGTTACCTTGCCCTTGGTTACCAAAAAAGTGTCTTGCTTTCTTGGGTAGGTAGAAAAAAATAGCTCACAAGATTAAAAGACTTCTCCAAAATCAGTATTATCTCTGCACCTGTCACTATTTCATTCCCATTTTACAGGACCAGAGTGACTCCTAGATCTCAGATTGCCGCAGGCATTTTCCTACATACCCAGCCTAGCTGGCATTCAGGGCCTCACTCCCTGCACACAGACACCACTGCCAGCAGAGGGTGCTGTCCACTCATTGAGCCTGCTGTCATCTTGGCTCAGCTGAGCTGCAGCTGTTGGGCATGTGCCCTGGGTCTGTGAGAGAGCTTGGGCATGTCCATTTGGTTCCCATCCCTAGTGCCCACCCCTTAGACCCTGCCTGGCCAGGTTATTGTGTCACTAGGGATTCTGTTCAGCAACAGGAAACTGGGGAAAGTTTAATTGTTTTCTCCTCTCTTTTTCCCATGCAGCTGAACAAAAGGTTCATCCTCAGTTTTCTCCATGCCCATGGGAAGCTGTTTACCCGGATTGGGTAAGTGTGCAGGATGTTTATTTTATTTTCCTACATTACAAGTCATTTTGGAATTTAATATTGTTAGCAACTAGGCTGTGTTTGTAACTGAGGGCACAGGGTGTGAATTCTTAGAGGCCTCCACCTTCCCTTTTCTTCCCTTCATTCACTCTCTTACCATGCTTATGACGTTTGGGAAATACTACTCTCTGTCTCTTCTTTTTCTACTTTAACTAAACCCCCTTTTTAACAGTCTTTTCCCAACCCCCACCCTTAGTCCCACTGGGTTTCTCTTTCCTCTGCCTTCTGGCTCAGCTCAGTGAGCTCCTCAAGGAAGTCATGCTCAGTCCCTGCACACAGCTGCCAGGGGTTCCCCTGTGGAGAGAATACTATTCACCAATTTTCCCTTAAAGAGAAAATTGCCATTTTCTTTCCTCCAACATTTTCTCTTCTGAACTATATTCCTTCCTTCTGGGCTCAGGTTCCTGTACCACATTGCTGAGCTCAATAAATACTAAGATTTTTTTTTATGGTTATCACCATCCACCATGGATTTATATATACATTTCAGGGAAGGTGGTGTATGCAAAACCCTGTTACTTTACCCCTGGGAAGAGATCAAGTTTTGAGCACTCCTTTGGTAGGTCCATTTCTCCTCACTTTGTAAAACCAATGATGATAACGTCTGTGCTGGAGGCCTCTGTAGTCTCAGAGGGGTAGGTGGCCGTGCTCTTCTGCATTTTAACATTTTCCAAGTTGGAAATTTTGTTATGAGCTACCATTTTAGTTTATTTATTTTGGATTATAGATGCCTTAGTTGTCAGTGCTTTCATTTCACTTTCTGTCATAAGCTTGTAAGTTTACTTGTAATGCTCTGGGATTCCTTAGTGGGAGTAAGAGCTATGTCAACTTCCATATACTTCTGTACTGAACTTTTTCTGAGAAGGTGAAAAAGCTTTGTCCTGCTTGAAGAAAGTGTTCTAGAAATAGTGAACTAGAAAGTGTGCTTGTTACATATTCATTTGTCATCAGCATGGGCACGAGTGACACTGATGATTTTAAAATGCATCTGTTAATAGAAATAAATGTAAACTAATTCACTTAGGAAAAATAACCTAGATGTATCTATATATCCCCCTCCTTCCCGCCCCATGTAAGCTCTTCTCAAGAAGGATTTTTTGCCCATCACTGTTGTATCGTTGGTGACTAGTGTATACTAGGTGCACCTCCATAAATATTTGTTGTGTGAATGAGTAAATCATTGTAAGAAATGGATAGATTATGAAGACGAGAGAGAAGGATCTAGTTTTTAGTAGACTGTAGTAGGTGTAAGTCAATCACTAGTGGGCAATGTCAAGTTTGTAGCTACAAGGAAAGTAAGATGACATCAATATCATTTCATAAAATAAACATCATAGCAGGAAATACCATTGTGCTGCACTTAAAATAGGTTCTATGGTTCCTTTATTATCTTTTTCTTAAAGGAAAGTGAAGGCAGGAAGGTGAAAGGTGAGTAGGCAGGCAGGCAGGCAAGGAGAGAAGAAAGAAACATTTTTATTTAGTTGTTTGTCTTGGTTGTTTCCCCTAGCCCAAGGATATAAACCTCTAGGTCCTTGGGATATATGTGGCTTGCACTCGGCAAGAGGCAGCTGATCTAACCACTACTACACCAGGTGTGCCTATAATTTTTCTTATATCTCTCGCTTTTTTTGTTTGTTTGTTTTGTTTTGTTTGTTTTGAAGGGACAGGCAGACAGGCAGGAAAAGAGAGGAGGAAGAAGGATTTTTATTTTATTTCCATCTTAGTTGTTCACACTGGTTGCTTCCCCCTGGGCCCATGACTGGAACCCAGAGGTGTGTGGCCTGCATCCTTTGGAAGTGACTGACCTAACGGCTGTTCCACCAGGGCACACCTTAGTTCTCATTTTCTGAATCTTTATTTCCTTTATTGTCTTTACTCTTCTTTACTTTTTTCGTTTTCCTTTGTTCTTCAAATTTTCATATACCATGTTACTCTAAGTCAGGATTTCTCAACCTCTGTACAGTTGATATTTTGAGTCTTACAATTCTTCGTATGGGTGTTTTCCTGTACACTGTAGGATGTTTAGCAGCATTCCTGGCTTCTGTCCACTTCATGCCTGTAGCACACTCTATGCAATGTCTCCAGACATTGCCAGATGTTCCTGGGGTGAGGGTGGCAGGGGATTGCTCCTGGTTGAGAGCCATGGTTTTAGGTATTTCTTAGCTCTGTTAGAAACTTTTGGAATGAAAGAAGTTTTAAATTTTGGTATAGAGTATATTTGATCTAGAATATTTAGGATTTTTTTTATCATTAGCATTAGTTAGAACCTTATTTTTCCCCTTTTTAAAATTCTCATATTTAGATACATATATTTTGGAGGAAGTTTGGAAAAAGAACCACAATGCTGTTTTAAAAGCTAGAAAATGAGATTTGAGAGGCAAAATTAATCTTGAAAAAATTAAGGTAACTGATTTAGAGACAGCTTTGGGGGGGTAACCTTTGTTAAATATAGAAATCCTAACCAGATAGTCTCAATTTTTATGGGATGACAGCAAGAGAAAATAGGCTTATGCTGCAGCTGCAGAGATTTGGGTTAGGTGTAAGACAATTCCAGAGGGATGATGTTTGGAAATTTTCTTCTTGGGAAGCTTTTAAAAAAGAATAGATTATTCCATTTGTCAGAGATGTCTTGCTATGATCCAGATTGTTTTCAGGATCTCTTCTTTTCCTACATATAACACATTCTGTTGGCAAAAAGATTAAAGCCAGTCTCATTTACCTTAGTGTTCACATGAGGAAAATATATGTAAGTCGTAGGTGCTCCAGCCCCTCAATGAGTATCCCTCTTTTGCTCTCCTGGAAGTAAAGTAGAATTGAGCCCCATATTTATTCTGGAAGGCAGAAACAGCAGTAAAACTTTTTTCTGTTAAAAAAAAAGTATAGAAGTTTGTAAGACTAGAAAAGCAATGAGCCCAAGCCACACACAACATCATGGACTGTTGCCTAATTACCAAGAAGATGTGAAATGTGGGAGGCGTTGAAAATGAATTAAGAGTGAGGAGATTGTAATGGAGAGCAGCTGAAGACACATCACTGTCCTCCTGCCTTTTGAGAAAAGCCCCATCAGCACTCTCCTGGTCTTTGTTGTCTGTGTCTAGTATTCCAAACATCAAGTATGTATGTTTGAGTGCCTACTATGTGCAAGACAAGTCTCCTCTCAGCATTTAGTGAAAAAGAGGTTGGGAGTGCTAAATGAATGGGATCAAGTGCCAAAAAGAGTGTTTTTCACCACTGACTAATTACAGGACCTTGAGAATGAACAAGCCAGAGCCTCTGTGGGCCTCAGTTTCCTTATCAGTAGTTTAAATAGATGATCTCAAAAGTCTGTCTGTCCTTAAGTTCTGCACCACTATGATATTTTTTCTCATTTGTACCTGTCATATAACTCACTTTTTTTGTTTTTGTTTCGTGCATTTGGTTTTGTTACTGGATTTTTCCTATCTTGGTCAAGTTTTACAAGTTGTTAGGAAGCCTAATTCTTTTCTTCAGAGAATATTGTCTAGACCAGCTGTATTCCTCAGTGTCTGAGAGGGCGGGTCCTTCCCTGCTCATCACTGTGTGAGTCACTCCCCAGTTTAGGTTCCAATGTTGTCTGAAAGATTGGTTTCTTGAAGCTGCCATTCAAATGCGACAAGGTGTCTCTAGAGATCACTTCAGAAAGCAGTCACTTAAGTCAGTGAAACATGTCCTGAAAGTGCTTGTTCTTCTGCAGTTTTAAAGCATAAGGGATAGAATCCTCTCGGGCTCAGGAAGAAAAATCAGTCAGGAGTGCCTTATGGCTCCTGACAGATACTTGCTTTCCTGGTGAGAATCAGATCTGACCTGTGCTCAGACTCCGCTGAGTGAGGTCAGGATGCCAGAGCTTCTAGACTTTTGATTTGTAGCAAGTAGAATAATTTTGCTTCCCATTATCACCTTAGTTAAAATAGTTGCTACTTTCATTTTTTGCTTGCTTGCCTAGTCATGCTATTTGCATAGCTTCAAAGGTTCCTGGAAGTCAAACAATAACGTGCTTATTTTGGGCTTAGAATTTTTTTTAATATATATTTTATATCTTTTTTATATTTTCTAAGTTTTTCAATACAAAAGCTAGAGGTATTCATTGTATGGGAAATCATTTTACTATACACAGAGAGAAAACAACAAAAGGAATAAAAAATTGCTCATATTTACACTATCCACTTGTTAATACTTGATATACTTTTTTTCCCTGAACATCACACACATTTGTGTTTTTACAAATATGTGTATAAAGGGATAACATTAAACTACTTTTAAAATGTTTCATTTAATATATGTTAAAATTTCTCCCACGTGATTAGAAAATTTAATATAAATTTTAAAAAAGGATTTCAGTTGCGTGAATGTGCCGTCTTCATCATGTTATTGTTGGGCATTTTAGACTGCTTCCAATTTTTTACTGTAATAAATTACCATCTTTTTATGCTTTCCTCCTCCCCTTTTTTTCTCCTCTGCTGCTACTGCTGCTGCTTAGTAGTTTTCATATTAAAAAAAAAAAACTTTAGAATTATTTCTGAAGTTATATACAAAATTACCTTATAAAAATACAATATCACAGCTAAGGCTAAAATTTCTTTTCAACATTTCCCCAACCTCTGTGCCCTTTAAAGAGATAGCAATAGGCATCATATGCATCCATAAAAACACATAATTTTATTTTATGGTTTTTTTAAAATTTAAATTGAATAGGATCATCTCAATTTTAGTATAATTTTTATTCTATAACATGGTGTGTAAAAAGATTATTTCTCAAAGAGAAAGATATTAAACTACTTACAAGTAATTTGAGGCCAAAATCAGACAACATTTTGGTTACAGAATTGGGAACCAGAAACCTCATTATTGAGCTCTGAGGAAGTTTTTTTATCTGTGCGTCTCACAGTTATTGCCTGACAAAGCTGATTTTGTACGAGTAGATTCATCTTCATTGATATCAGAACTGAAATTTCTCTAACATCCATTTATATTTGATTTTTTTCTTTTATTTAATCATATTGGACTCATCAAAAGGGTGAAAGGAAGAGGAAGTTGGGTTTTTTTTGGTTTTTGTTTTTAATTTTTGAAAAAAGATGTGAACATTTTGGCCCAGTGCTTGTTTGAGACTCTGGTCTGACTTAGGGAGTGTTAATGGATCTGTTTCAATTCCCATCCCAGGGAAGACGCTTTCTCAGACACCGCTTCGAAGCAATATTGTCCCACGTGACACTCTGTCCTGTCGTTCTGTTCTGGCTCTCTACTGCCTTTCAACACGGAGACACATGTCTCTGAAACTTGCCAGTGTGAATGCTTTTCAAGCATAGTGAACTCTGCTGTTCTCGTAACGAAAAGTGCTAACCCCCCTCCCCACCTCCAACCAGAAAGAGTGCTGCACAGTGTCAGGATTTAAAATGAAACCTTTGTTATAGTCCATGGGGAAGAATGGATCCAATCCAGCCCCAGACATATCATTCTCTGCCATTGAAACCTACTAAGAGCTGTAAAGGTTCTGAAACTTTTTAAGGTGGGGCGGCGGGTATTTTTGTATTTATTGTGAGTTGAGGGAAGCACTTGAAATGGCATTTGGGGGGAGAAAAAGCAAATGCATAGCATGCTCTTTGTCAGTGGAAATGAAGTCAGCTAGGCATAGAAAGGAATTAGAATATAAATTGTAACTGACCCATAACCAAGGCATGATTTCTGGGTGTGAGAAGGTCAGTAATAGGAGTTGCTATCTAAGGGACAAGGAATGAAGATTACCAAGATGCCAGAGAGTGCTGGAGTTTTCTAACCTGGGTAGCATGTGCCTTAAGCAGGGAAATGGCCAAAGTTTGAATGAAATTAGAAGCACCTTTCTGTTGGACACGAAACTGGTCTTTTTATCCTTGAGAAGGATTCCCTTCTTAGTGGCTTTCCAGAAGCTATTTATTCATTTAGCTTGGAGCTATTCCTCACCGCTGGTGGTGGGGGGCATACAAACACACCCTCTGTGTACTGCAAGCAGTTTGTTTGTTGGGGCCTGGGCCGTGGTTTGAGGATGGATAAAAGATGCTTTGCTGACCACGAATTAATTGTTCAGCATAGCCGTAAGGCCCATGTGCCTGGTTTCTTTCTCTAGCACCAAGTTTGAATTTGCTTTTTATTTCTGAGGACTTCAGCTGTGGTTTGTTCCTGTTGCCAAAGGAACTGCAGGCATGCACCGCTCTTTGGGATCCAGTGGCCACATTTGGCAAGCAGTAGTCTGAATGACCTCTCTTTAGGAGCCCTAGGTCACTGGATGGATTTCTGCCTCCCTACGTTACAGGCTTTTCCTGTATTGGGAGTGGCAGTTGGCCAGGGCATTCTATTTCCACTGGCCTGAAAACATGCAGACCCCGATGAGCAGCGGCCTAAGAGAGGGAAGAGAACAGCAACACAGGAGAAACTGAAACAGATCATTGGGGCCCCCAAGACTAAGAATTCTTCTAGGGGAAACTCAGGCTCCTTGGTGCAATTAGTCTAATGGTACCTAAGAAGACAGCAGCAGAATTATGCCTGGTTTTCTGGAGTTAAAGCCTTGAGTAAAGTAAAGAATCTTTAAATTCATGAACCTCTTTTTATAGAATATAATTTTTATACCAGAGAGTTTGAGAGAATATGCAGATCTTAGCACTTAAAGGAAATTTGTTCACTATTTAGAAAAACCAATTGTTTCAGAGAGAAACTTTAATTTCATCTTGAGTCCAGTTATTGCCAGGGGTTAGGTAATAGCATACCAAGGCATAATAACTCATAGCGATTTATCCAAAAACTGAATTGTTTCCATTTCCAAACCCTGAGCACATCTTTCTGTTAAGTTTGTTCCCAATCATAGGATAGCAGGAAGGTTTGTGAAAGTATCAGAGAAATGTCCTAGGCATTAGTTCTCTTCTCAGAGAGAGAAGATATCAAGTGCTCTTGGGAATATGCCTGGTTGACGGGCTGACTGTGTTTGTAGGATGGAAACATTCCCCGCAGTGGCTGAGAAGGTCCTCAAGGAATTCCAGGTGTTGCTGCAGCATAGTCCCTCTCCCATTGGAAGTACCCGCATGCTGCAGCTTATGACCATCAACATGTTTGCTGTGCACAACTCTCAGCTGAAAGGTAAGGAATGTCTGAAATTATCTGGCTTCTTTCTTATGCTGCCCTGTCACTACATACACGCATGTGTGCACGCTCTTCCTCCCTCCCCCACATATGCACCATGGCCTTTCAGACCTTTTATGTACTTTTGGAAACCGGTGTGGCTCTCTAGTGCCTGGGTGGGATGGAAGGAGGGGATCATGGGTATAGAGCTTAATTTGTAAACCCAGAGATGCTGTTGCACATCTGGCCATGCTAAAGGCAGCAGCAAGGCCTCTTGGAGGCTACAGACTGAGAGCCTCTCCCAGGGGAGAGACATTGCTGAAATGTTTCATTGCAGAGACCATACGCTTGGCAGGGATTAGGAATAGCTGTTTCTGGACTCGTACCCTGTTTGTTCAATATGGAAAAGTCTTGTTCCCTATGGGATATCCCTTGTGGGAGCCTGCCAGGGAGTAAGAACAGAGAATTGATGAGCTTTAGTGACTCAAATCTGGAAGCACAAAAATCACTAGGCTCAGATTTTGGCTAATATACTAGTGTGCATTCTGAAATGCTTCTCTGAACACTCTTTGGGTTCTTTTTTTTTTTTTTTTTTACATGGGATCAGTGGGGGTGGGGTGCTGATTGGCAGGACTTTTAAATGTTCTGATGACCAGATCACAAAGGAAGAATGTTACCAGGATCCCTTCCCTTCCCTCCACCCACTTAGGTAAGGATGATGTGATTTGACTGAATGGAATTATGAGGGTAACATTAGTTTGGGTGTTTGTTTGCAAGGGAGATTTGGTTTGTACTGGCCAGAGGATTGTTTCAGAATATTGAAAGAGTGTATTTGATCTTAGGACTGGGAGGTTATGATCTGAAATGCCAAGAAGTGGGAATTGTTGCCCCATGGAGATTCTCTTATAAAATAGACTTGGCATTTCTGGACAGTGTATCTAGTTCTCTTGTTGCCTCTTTTCTTAGTGCTTTCTCTCTCATTCTGAAATTGATTTGTTTCCCTTCCCATTTGCATTTGGGGATTATGCTTTAGCTTGCTGGTGGTCAGGGAATTTCTCCCCTGATGACTGAATGTGCCACACTTTCCCTTGAAACTTGGTTCCTCCTGGGACTCTAAGTTTCTCTGCTAGCCTCCCTGGGTCTTCAATTGCATCTGAATCCTAGAGATTTTTCTCCTCTCATGCTGCCTGTTATAGCATTTAGAATTCACAGCAGCAGGTGAGATGCTGAGGCTTAGGTGCCATTCTGAACTTGGATGATTATCTTGAGATGGTTATTTGTTTAAACAACTTTGAGGAAGCCTGGAGTCCTGAGAGGCAGTGGTGGTTTCCAGGAAGGAGGCAATAAAGTTTGTAAAGTGCTGTCCTGGTGAAGCTGTGAAGTCTAAAAGGGAAGGGAGATTGATTCCTTTGCTGGTTCTGCTACCCAGAGGGAAACTCACTGGATTCAGGAAATGGGGCCTCGTGAGATGCCCTCCCATTCATTTTCCTGTCTTCTTCTAACAACAACCCACGGACCTCAGTGAGCTGCCTGTCACAGAGCGACAGCCTTTGCCAAGGTATTGTTCCAGCATCAAGTGACCTGTGGCCTTTGGAGATGTGAATGTAAAGGACCTGTAACTCTTGCCTGTGAAGCATCTGTTCTCAACAGTTTGCTCCATTGGAAAGGAATACCTTAACCTTTACATAAGCCCAATGAGTCCTTTTCTTATAGCTATTGTTAAGTAAAGATTAAGAAAATACGGGTGGAAGAAAGGTGAGATGATGAGAGAAAGAAATAGGTGTTCCCCCACTTGGACCATGGTACTTTTTACAACCCTTTTCCATGATCGTTCCTGGCAAGGCCCCATTAACTGGGAACAACATGTCAAAACCTGTGCTTGAGACTCTACTCCTCATTCCTGGCCTTATCCTGATGCTCGCCTCCACGAGGCAGCTGGGGCCAAAAGGAGTAGGAACTGAGGTGCTCAGAAGCTCCAAGGGTGTTTCAGGGAAAAACAGCCTGGGCCACAGGATATAACACTCAACTAGGACAGAGAGCTCTGTGGACGTGCTGCCAAGTACCCGGTGTGCAGCTGAGGCAGCCGTCCAGACCCCACTGTGTGGGCTGCCATTGGGAGAGGGGTGAGCAGAGCACTCAGCAGGGCTGGTTGGTGGGAAGATGCACTTTTCCATTTCCCAGCACATGAGTCATCTTCTCTGGGCCCCTGTGCTGTGCTTGCACGGACAGTGGCAAGAAGGGGGTGTTGTGGCTGAGTAGCAGCATCTGTGTCGGGGGTGGAGAAGGAAGGGGGTTGGGGAGAGGGTAAAGATTTAAATCCTTCACTAATCAGCAGCAGTTTGAATCACATTTTTATGAGTAAGGAAGTGATAAATCAACCCTGAGTGTTCAGCCCCCAACTCCCGTCAGCCAGTGCCCTTCTAAAGGCTTCTCTCTGGGCCAGTCTGCAGGCTGTCAGAGTCGCCAACCGGCCATGTGGGTCCCTGGCTATCTGAAACCAGGAAGCAAAGACCTGATGTTGCCTGGCCCTCCCAGGTGCTTGGGGTCTGTAATGATTTGGCAGTCACTGCAAGTTACAGAACATCTGGGCCATCATTTTTCTTTCCAATCCTTCTTGGACGTGTCCTTCTGGGTGGGTGTTTGCATATGTCAATTCCTGGCCTCTCTGGAGACGGACTGTTCCAACCTGAAGCAGAGGTGATCTGTAGCCCCCAAGGCAGTCGGGATCCTCGTAATCAGTTTCTGGACTTTTCCTGTTGACAGTGGTACCTATGGAGTATGGGTTGGAGGACAAAAAAGTTCTTATTAAAACCTTTGTCCTTTACCAATGCCTCTAATGCATTTTGTGTGTTCTGTGCTACCCTTGTATAACTATCCTTTTTTTCTTTTCTTCAAAATATCAGTAGTCCGAAGATGGAAATGATACTGACACTTTAGTATAACTTTTCAAATGTGCTTTCTTTTGGTCAGAAGAGACACAGAACTGTGTAAAAGGTTTGGACACCTCACAGGGCAAAATGGAGGGAAAAAAGATGGTAATAAGGTGAATTTTTCCCTTTTTCCTGGAGCTCAGGGAACAGAGGTAATAAGATTTGTCCCTTTCCCATTGGGTAAAATAAGTTCAGTTAGACCACATCATTTAGCCAATAAACTTTCAAGTTTCATCCTTGATCTAGCAACTCATGATCAGGACTATATGAGCCCTATATAAAAATCCCACTTTAGTGACACTGGAGAGTCAAGTATTCTAATACTCTATGTTGACGTGACTGGGACAGATCAATTTGAGGGATATTTTGGGACCCTTAGCATAGTGTCTGGCATTTATTAGACACTCAGTAAATATTTATTGAATGCATGGATGAAGGCCACAGTTCTGGGCAGGCCAGCTCTCACTGAACAGTGTGTTCCTTACCTGGCCCGTGTCCAAAATTGTCCTTCGAATGATGAGTGGTGGTGAGATAGGTGGTTCCCAGAGTGATGTCATAATTGGTAATCTCTCTATGGCATTCCCAAGCCCAAAGGGAGAAATGGGGACCTTCTCCACGTGCCTCAGCAGTTAACACTTCAGTGGCCGTCTGGTCCGCTGACATGCTGAAGGCTGAACTGTTGATCTAAACCACAAGCACTTGAAGAATTTAAATTTTTTTTTTTAATTCTGTAGTTTAAGGAAATAAAACACTAGTTTCTTAAAGAGAAATAATTGAAGCAACATTTGTGGTAGGGCATCTCTGAAACCCCATTGCATCCCCCATCTGTGCCCAATTTGCTCCAATCTGGCCTTTTTTCTCCCCCTTCCTTTTTCTCTCTCCCTCTTGTGCTCTCTCTTTTTAAAAAATGTTTTTATAATTCCTGGAATCAAAACCATCTCAGGCACACACTGTTTTATTTTACTGTATTATTGGATTATACTTCCTATAAATCATTGGATGTTATTCATTGGCCACCACTGGAATAACTTCCCTTTTCTGTGCCCTGGCCCCCTCTTATTCCTGCTCTACCAGTACTTAGAGTTGGCCTCCATTTCAGCCTTGTGGAAAATCCCAGGTGGCAGCAAGAGAGCACCCAAGAGACACACCTTGTGTGTGCTGTTTGGTGTTTCCTGCTTTTAGGGAGCATTTAGGGACTGGGATCGAAGGAGAGCTAGAATGGCATTCCTTTCATTATCATGTATGCTTGTTTCTATAATTTATTAGTCATCCTAAATTGCAGGAGGTAGAGGGAGCATCACATGTGCACCTCACTGCTGTCTATAGGGGACCCATAGAGCTTAATTCAGATGTGCAGGATGCTTGAGATGGGAACCTCATACCTTCATTCCATTGTCATATTTGGAAGTTGACTCTAGTTGAGAAGTACGATTCATAACCAAAATGTCTTTGTCCTTCACTGTACAACAGCTTTCAGTAAAGCTGCTTTCTCCTTGGTAGTTCACTTCTGTCTGATTCTCTTATCCAGCAGAATGTATCAAGTACCTAATCCTCTGCTTGTCAGAACTGTTGTACAGGAAATCCACCTTTCATAAGGGCTAAGGTTTGAGTTTAGCTAGGTAAACTGTCCCTTTAATTCCTCCTCCTTTATCTCCACAAGGATCCTTGGGTAGATTTCTACAAGCAGTCAGCACTGACCTTTATTTTCAGGGCTGCTCAGTTGAGCGTAAATTAACAAAAAAAAGAGCCAATTTGTCCAACAAATTTTGTGAGAAATAGATTTAAGGATCAGAAGAGACAAGGCTTTGGAAGGCAGAAAGGTGAGTCCTTCAGCTATGCCCTCTATTCTTCTGGTGTAGATGTGCAGATTTCTTCCTTCAGAGTTCCCTGGGAAAAAAAGAAAAAGAAGTGAATGTGTAATGGGGCCTTCCTATTTTCCTGATTCTGCATTCCAGGGTCCTTGTTATTTTCAGAATGAGTCTGTTACTTTAGGCCAAGGAAGGAGAAATAGTTATGAAAAGCTAAAGAAATGAGAAAACTCATTTGTAACAATAAAATTAACTCTTATCATGTTGGTTAAAGGAATGATCTCCAGGTGCACCTCTGTGGCTCAGGAGGCTAGGTACAGGCCTTGTAAAGCTTATGGATCTGGAACAGAGACCTGGGTTTACGGGGGATGTCTTTTTTCCCCCTAAGTGTTAGTCTCTGCTTTTGCCCCCAAGGTGATAGTGTGGTTCAGTGCCCGTGGATGCTTTGGTGTGGATTGCAGATGTGCAATATTCCACCATTACCCAGTAGTTAGTGTGGGCTAGATACCTCATCTCTGTTGCCACTTCATTGCTTTTCAGTTTGATTTTTTTTGCTCCAGGATGAATTTATTCTGAAAGGGAGACATTATTGGGGGGAATGTTGGCAGCAGGACTCTCAAGTGCCTTTTCTGGGCTTTCTTTAAACTTTTCCTGAGGAGTAAAACTCTAAACGTGTAGCTTACAGAGGGCTCAGAGCAAATATGCACTGTCGAATACATAGGGGCAGTGAGTATGTTTTGGGGTGGGGAGTAACCAACTAAATGTTGATCTGGGGGAGGAATTGTAGCTAGCTTTCAGAGGTTGTGGCACAGTCTGAACTACAGACAGTGAGCAACAGAACAACACTGATCATACCTGAGGACGTTCATTTCCCCCTATCAGCTCTCTGAGACAGATGAGACAGATATTTTGTTCCTGTTTTAGAGATGATGAGAAACATCAGAAAAGTTCAGTAACTTAAGCATGGTTTCACAGCTAATAAATTATATCCCCATCTCAAGTGTCCAACCTCCTATTATGTCAGAAGATACAAAATTTTTCAGGACTTGAGACAGCTAAGCAATTCAGAAAACATTTTCCCCCATGTAACATGTAACCCCCACCCAGATTAAGAGAGAGCATATTGTCAGTATCTCAGAAGCTCCCTGTGTGTTTTATCCCCACTGTAATTTTCCTTTACCCTTACAATTGGTTGTCATCCTGACCTGTGGAATTCATTTCCTTGCTTTTCTTTTATAGTATTGTCATCTTAGTATACAACCCTAAATAAAATAAAACTAGTTTGATTTTGTTTGCATGTAAATAGAATCATGCTAATCATCTGATTTGTATTCTTTTCCTTTTAGTTTATTTTGTTCTATGTAATGTTTGTGAGTTCTGTCCATTTTGATGTGTGTAGTTATGGTTCATTCATTTTTATTGCTATAATACCACATTTTATTCATTTATTACAGTTTATCCATTCTTCTGTATTATGGATATTTGAGTTTCTCTTTGGGACTCTTATGAGCATGGAGTCTACAGTTACTATAATTATTGGTATATTTGGATTAATATATTAAACTCCCCACACCCCCTTTTAACACCCAGACCTGGATCTTAAACCCAAGCCCTTAGGCTTGACATGGTCTATACCTTAGTGACCTCAGTCCTCTGAGTCATAAGTATATGCCTGTAGGTTCTGTTTTTTAAAAACCACTTTCATTGAGATAAAGTTTACATACTATCAAATGCACTCACTTTAAGTGTGTATTTCAGTGAGTTTGACCAGTTTATATACCCAAGTAACTAAAATCATCACAGTCAAGATCCAGAACATTTCCATCTCCCAAAAAGTTCTCTTTGTGCCTGTTCCCCATCCCTTCCCCTGATCCCAGGCAACCACTGATCCAGTTTTTGTCAGCAAACATCCGATGTATCTTTTCTAGATTTTCAAGTAAATGAAACATGCAGCATGTGCTTTTTTGTTTGTCTTGTTTCTTTTACAAAGTGCAATGTTTCTGAGATTAATGGGTTTTTATTTATTCTACCGGTAACTCATTCCTTTATATTACTGAGTAGTACTCTGTTGTGTGGGTATGCTATAGTTTTACCTGGTTACCTGTTCATGAACATTTGTATTGTTTCTTGTTTTTGGTTATGATGAATAAAACTCACAAATATTTGAATGAAGGTATTTTTATCAACATATGTTTCATTACTCTTGGTTAAATACCTAGGAGTGGACTTCCTGAGTCAATGGTAAGTGTATGTTTAACTTTATAAGAGACTGCTAAGCTGTTTTCCAAAGTGGCTGGACCATGTTACATTCCCAATAGCAGTGTGAGAAAGTTCCAGTTTCTTTGCATCCTTGCCAACATTTGGTATTGTCAGTCTTTCCTATTTTAGTTACTCTAAAGTAAAGAGCTATTTTACTTTTAAGTTTGCATTTCCCTGATGATTAAAGATGATGAGTAACTTTTCATGTGCTTATTTGCCATTTATATGTCTTTGATAGTGTCATTTTAAATTTTTGTCCATTTTTAAAAAACATAGTTACCTTAGTTATTTTTTTTTTAAAGAGGAAGGTAGAAGAGAAGCTATTTTTTTTTTAAGGAAAGGAATAATAGGAATGAAGGTAAAGAGGCAGACAAGAAGAGAGAGGCAGAAGAAGCATTTTACTTATTTACTTATTTACTTATTTAATCGTTCACCTTGGTTGTCGTTGTGTGCCCCCAGCCCCGCTAGGGCTGGGTCTTGAATGCAGGGCCATGGGATGCTTATGGTACTGTTCTCAGGTGTACTAGATCCCTTGGCCACCAGAACATGTCCAGAAGCATTTTTTTTTATTTTGGTGTTATTCCCCCCGCACCCCAACCCCTTGGTGGCCCTCCCAAGCCTGAACCACCAGAGGACACCTATTATCAAGAGTTCTTTCCATATTCTGTATCTTATGTATTCTACAGTATGTCTTGTCAGATAGATATTTTGTAAATATTTTCTTCTAAGTCTTTCTCTCCTGCCTATTGTTTCTTTTTTTCCCCTCCTTATTTTCTTTTGGATTTTTTTCCCATTCCTTCTCTCCTTCCTCTCACTAATTTTCTATTCTTTTTTTTTTTTTTTAAGTCATTACCCTAGGAATTAAACCATGCACAAGTACCTTGCCAAAAACCAAAAGTTATTCAGCGTTCTCACTGTAACCAATCCAAGAACCATAGAACACTTAAATTCTAGTCATTCTGTTTCTAGTTTATCTTTCCAATTTGTATTCTGTTATTGTCAGGCTTTTAATTCTCCCCCTCCCCCACTTTTTTTTAGGAGAGGTGCAGACAGGAAGAGAGAGGAAGAAGCATTTTTCATTTATTTTATTTTAACTGTACATATTGACTGCTCCCCCTGGCCCCTAGACTGCCCTCTGCCAGAGGCAGTGGACCTAACTGCTGCTCCACCAGGGTGCACTTTAATTCTTTTTATCTCTTTAAACTCTATTAGACAAGTTAATAATGTGCCCTGGTGGCCTAGCAGATAAGGCTACCAGACATAGTCCATGTACATCCCAGGGACCCAGGTTCAAGACCTAGGGCTAGGGGAACAACCAAGATGAACAACTAAATAAAATTAATATAGTACTATTTCCTCCTCTCTCTTCTTGCCTACCTGCACCTTTCCTTAAAAAACTTTTTTTTAATTATTTTTTATTATTTTGATAGAAATTATTTAGATTTACCCATAAAGTTACTACTTTCTTTTTATTCCTTTTTGTATTTCAGACCTCCCCTTCTGGAATCATTTACTTTCTGTCTGAAGTATATGCTTTAGAATTTATTTAGTTGGTTTTTTTTTGTTTTTGTTTTTGTTTTTTTTTAAAGAAAGGTTCAGGTAAGAATGAAGGTGAGTAGGCAGGCAGGCAGACAGAGAAGGAGGAAGTACTGTCCTTATTTTACTTAGTTGTTCATCCTGTTTGCTCCCCTAGGCCCTGGGTCTCAAACTTGGGTCCTTGGAACTTAATGTGGACTACATCCGGTGGCCTTATCTACTAGGCCACCAATTGGTGCACCTAGTGAAGTTTTTTTCATGGCAGACTTTTTCAGTTTTTATCTATCTGAAAAATGCTTTCTTTTATTCCTAAAAGATCTGTTTTCATTGCCATTAGAACTCTAGGTTAATAGTAATTTTTCTTCAACCCTTTTAAGATATTTTACTGTCTTTAGGCTTTCACTGTTGTGGATTAAACGTCAGCTATCAGTCTTAGCATCTCTGAATGTTTTCTAGGTTTTTTTGTTAGTTTGTTTTTGTTTTTTAACCCTTTGGTGTTTTGCCATTTTAATGATTTGTCAAGATTTGAATTTATGTTAATTTTTCCTGTAAGGGGTTTGTTGGACTTCACATATCTGTGAATTTCCCCCCCACCCCCAACTGGTTCAACAAAACATTTTAGCTTTTTTTTTTTTTTCCCCCAAGGTCAGGTACAGACCAGAATAAAAGCGAGCAGAGACAGGCAGGCAGAAAGAGAGAGGAGGAAGAAGCCCTTTATTTTTCTATTTAGTTGTTCATCTTGGTTGTTTCACCTGGAACTGGGATGATAACTGGGATCCTAGGGCTATACATGGACTACACCAGCCAGAGGTGGCTGATGAAACCACTACTTTACCTGGGCTTGCCTTTAGCATTTAAAAAAAATATTGTATCTGCCCTTAACTCTTTCAGTTAATTGAATCTTTCCTTAGCTCTGTCTAATCTGCTATTAAATATGCCCCACTGGGCACACCCTGGTGGCTCAGGTGTTAAGTTTGTATCTGGGGAACCATCCACATACCAGGCACAACATTTTTTTCTCTTCTAGTCAGCCCCAGGGTTTGCCATTCTTCCAACTGTCTCTGAAGGGGTTGAGAATTATTGCTGATTCACCCTTATACTTTGTATGTGTTTTTGTGAGATCCTAGATATATGGTAGAGATTTGGGCATCTTCTTATGTTGGATACATGTACCCTCCTCATGTACCCATGAGGCCTTGGAAACTAAAGTTTAAGTTCATCGCATAGGAGATGTTCTTAGGGGAAAGACTGGCTATACTCAACCTCTGAGGATTTACTAACTCATCAGTGCTTTCCAAGAAGATTTTTTGGGTATTTTTTCCAGGACAGTTTTTTCATTGGAAGTGTGGATTTAGGTACCTATCACTTTATTATTAGAGGAAATGCTTTAATTCTTTTTTTCTTTTCTTTTTCTTAACCATCACATTGGAGCATTTTGTTTGTTGTTGTTTGTTAAAGGAAAGGTGGAAATGTGCAGGCAAGAATGAAGGCAGGCAGGCAGCTAGAAACAGGAAGAAGCATTTTATTTTTATTGTTCATATTGGTTGTTTCCCCCGAGACCAGGGACTCAGATGCAGGGCTACATGGTATGTGCTTTTTCAGAGGCGATTGACCTAACTGCTACTCCATCAAGGGGTACCTTGTTTGTTTGCTTTAACTTTGCATATAACAGAGTGACTAGGGCAACTCGTGCATCCTTGTTTTATGGCAGATAGTATTATGGGGTTCAAATGTCTAAAGTTTTTCCAAAAAGTGTTCAAGGTTAAGACTACTTAGAGAATTAATTGGTGAGGAAGAAAGGTAAAGGGAGGTGGGAAGGAGGCCTGCTGCTGAAATGATAGAAACCATTTATTACCAAAAGGCTATGAGCTAGAGATCTGGAAAAGAGTGCTCTCTAGTTTCAGCCACATTACATTACATATCTAGTGAACCCTGTTGGCCCATAAAATCCTTTCCATTAGTCAGGGTGCTCTGTGCTTTTGTTCTTGACTACTGCTATTCTTAGAGCTGTTTGGTTTGCTCGTATATCTGAGTTTTCTTTTTAGAAGACATATTGCCATATATTTAGTTATTTACTGTAATTAGAGTTTTCTGGCTTCTTTCGTCCCCTCTTCAGATATAAGAGTCCTATCTTGAAGTTTATTTCAGAAAGCGCCTGTGTGATCCCTCACCCAAGTGCCAACAGCAGATGCAGCAATTGACACGCTCCAGGGAATTTCCAACTGCGGGGCAGGTTTCTGAAATCCAGACACGTGCTGTTCACACTTTGGCTTCTGAAGCAAGGATCAGCGGTTCACAGAGGGGAGGGGCTAGCAGGGGACCGGAGGGAGAAAGATCTTATAATGCCTGCCCAGGGCTTTAGGCCGTGTCAACTTCATCTATTCTCCAGCTGGTATTGGCAGAGTTAGAGTAAATCACTGTAGAATGGTTTTAAGCTGAACTCACTGGGGGTTTCTTTGAGGCACACTTGTGACATCATCTTGTTATCACTGCTGGTTCTGCATTACCTCTTTTTACCTGTCCCCTGAGAGAGGGTGATGCCCAGAACTCATGTCAAGGCAGTAAAGAGGGAGAGATGTTTGGTAATCATTATTTGAGACGCCTGATAAGGACACAGTTGCAGACCATTGACACATTCTCCAGGATTACACATTGGAAGAGAAAACCCTCTTTGCAAACATGGAACTCTTGTGGAAAAACTCTTTTTAAAAAAAGGGAAGATGCAGGCAGAATGAAGGTGAGCGCAGGCAGGCAGGCAGGAAGAGAGCGGAAGAAGCACTTTATTTTATTTAGTTGTTCATACTGGTTGGTTTCCCCTGGCCCAAGGACACGAACCCAGTTCCTTGGAATGTGTGTAGACTGCGTTCTCAGCATACTCAGCCAAAGGTGGCAGACCAAACTGTTAGTCCACCAAAGCATACTCGAAAAACTTTTTAAACACGTAAAGAAAGACAATCCAGAAAGAATTGAAACTCCTGAGTGACCTCTCTTGTTCCCCTTGCTTCCTCTGCCCTCTCCTTTCCTCTCTCTCTCTCTCAGATTCTTTTAAAATGTTAGATCATGTCACTCTGTACAGATTCCTTCAGTGACTTCTCATTTCATTCAGTATGAGGCAGTCTTCACAAGTTCTTTTTACAGGGACATAACATCTACCCTACCGTTCTTCCCCCTCCCTCCCTCCCTGACCTCATTCACTACAGTTAATGACCCTGCTTCAGCCACATTGGCCTTCTTGCAGATCCTCTGAATAAGCCATGAGTCCTCCCATCTTTGGACCTTTGCATTAGCAGCTCTTTTTACCTGACTCCATCTATCTGCGTGGTAAATACTTTACCTATTATAAGTCTTTGCATAAATGTTACCTCCAATGACGCCTATTCTGATTGTCTTATTAACACAACTATACTCCTGCCTAGTACTCCTGTTCTTCCTTATCCGCTCTACACTTCTTTTTCAAGGACAGATGCAGGCAGGAATGAAGGTGACTAGACAGGCAGGAACAAAGGAAGAGGAGAAAGAAGTATTTTATTTATTTTTATTTAGTTCATATTGGTTGTTCCTCCTGGCTCTGGAATGTAAACCTATATCTTTTGGATGTATATGACTTGCGCCCACCAGACTTATCAGCTAGAGCACCAGTGCATGTCTACATTTCTTTTTCATAATTTTTTCTAAATACAAGATAACTATTTATTAGTAATATTTATATTAATATAAATATTTATTATTATAGACATATTTATTATCTATTTTCCCCTACTATTCTTCTGCAAGAATGTAAACTACCTGCAGATAGGCATCCTTGACCTGTTTGTTTACTGTCTAGTATAGTGTTTATTGTGCTCTGAGTTCTCAATAATAAATATGTTTTTAACTGGGCTCAAGTCAAGAACAAAGTTTTTCACAAGTCAGTTTGGGCATTGAAAATTGAATGGTAATACCAGAAGCATCTGTTATCTGGGTCATTGCTCATAATCTGATTGTCTTTCCTGTTGCTGTTGGTGTTAAGGTGACATTTCTGAAAATGTAATTCCAAATGCAAGCTTTGTGTCCTGACTTTAAATGAAAATATATGAAATGTACCTTGCTCTTTACTGTTAATCTTGCAGTGTCTTCAAGGGTCTGGAAAGCAAAATTTATTTGAGAACATCATAAGTTTTGTCCTTTCTGATTTCCTAAATTGTTCATCATTTATTCTCTGTCCTTTTTTCCTGCTCATAAACACTCTTTTATTTCTACTTTCCTATTCATTTACCATATTTTTATACTGTCTTTACTGGAGCAGTTCTGTTCTATTTACACAAAATAAATAATTCTTTTAAAATATTTAACATTTTGGGTTTCCTTGTGTGTACTAAAAACAGTAAGAACAAAAACTAGAAACCACCTGTCATCCAACCTATATATGTATGTATAAATATTTAAATTTTTATTACACAGTGAAATGATGCTAGATATAAGATGTTTGATTCTACTGTTTTTATTTGTAAGTATTTTGAGTTATAAAATTCTTTGTAAACATTTAATGATTGTGTTCTTATATGAATATTTTAACACTAATTTAATTATTATACGGTTTTCAGACACCCCTTTTCACTTTTCTTGTCTTATAATGCTATAATCTTTGTACATAAAATCTTTGTCTGCATTTCATAGAATATATTTTCGAAGCTTGGTTTTGGGGTAAAGAGTTTAAAGTTTTTTTAATGTTTTTGATATATGATGCAGGATTACTTTCTTAAGAGGCTGTGCCAGCTTACACTCTTAGCAACAATGTTTGAGAATGCCCAGCTACTGCCTCTTGCTATCGTTGTGCAAGTTTTTAGTGTTTTATGGTCCTTGGCACACTGTGGGCATTCATATATTTGTTGAATAAATGATAGAAGAAATTTTATTTTTAGTAGACTTTATTTTTTAGGGAAGCATTAAGTTCATAGCAAAATGAAGTGGAAAGTAGAGTTCTCATTTGGCCCTTGCTCCCAAACATGCACAACTTTCTCCATTGTCAGTATCCAGAACGAGAGTGGTGCATTTCTAACAATGATGAACCTGTATTGACACTTCATTATCATATCAAGGTCAGAGTTTACAGTAGGGTTCATTTTGGTGTTGGCACATTCTATAGGTTTTGACAAATGTATGATGACCTTACCATTATATAACACAGAATAATTCTACTGCTTTAAAAGTCCCCTCTGTTCTACCTGTTTATCTTTCTCTTCCCCAGCCCCTGCCATCTCACTGATCTTTTTTATTTTCTCCATAGTTTTGCCTTTTCCAGAATATCATACAGTTTGAAATCATACAATCATATCATAGCTTTCAGATTGATGTTTTTTCACATAGAAATCATGTATTTAAATTTCTTCCATTTTTTTTTTTAATAACTTGATAGCTCATTTCTTTTTAGTGTTGAAAAATACTGTCCGAATATAGGACAGTTTATCTGTAAACCTACTGAAGGATATCTTGTTTGCTTCTGAGTTTTGGCAATTATGAATAAAACTGCTCTAAACATCTGTGTGCAAGTTTTTGTCTGGTCATAAGGTTTCAGCTCATTTTGGGTCAATACCGAGGAGTAGAATTGCTAGATCATGTGGTAAGAGTATGTTTCATTTGTTTGTGTGTTTTTAAAGGAAAACTATGGGCAGGAATGAAGGCAAGTAGCTAGGCAGAGAGAGGAGGAAGCATTTTTATTTATTTTATTCAGTTGTTCATCTTATTTAATTCCCCCAGTCCCGGGATGTGAACTTGGGTCCTTGGGATGTATGTAGACTTAGCTCAGATAGAGGTGGCGGACTAAACTCCTTTTCCACCAGGGCATGCCTTATTTTATTTTTTATGTAAAGAAGTTTAATTTGTTTTAATTTCTTTTTTCTTTTTTTAAAGGAAAGGTATAGAGAGTAAGAGGCAGGCAGACAGGAAGAGAAAGGAGGAAGAAGTATCTTTATTTTTATTTAGTTGTTCACAGTTTCCTTCCCCCTGGCCCAGGACTCGAACCCTATGTGATTTGCTCTCTTGGAAGCGGTTGACCTAACCGCCGCTCCACTAGGGTGCACCATAACTGGAAGCACTTTGGAAGGTGTGCTGAAGGCAACATTTCAGCAAAGTGAGTCAGTGTCCATGTTTTGGGCTCCGGGTAATGTGCAGGAGGAAGGTAGAGGATAATGAGACATTTTTGAAATTTCTTTGTTTTAAGAAAGTCAGAGAGAGGTGTGTCCTGATGGAGTAGCATTTAGGTCAGTCACCTCTAAAAACGCACAGGCCACATACCCCTGGGTTCAGGTTCGACAGGGAAACAACCAGTGTGAACAACTAAATTTAAAAAAAAAAAGTAAAATGCTTCTTCCTCCTCTCTTTTCCTCCCTCCCTGGCCTATTTGTCTTCATTCTTGCCTGTACCTTTCTTTAAAAAAGAAAAACTCAGAGAGAGGTAGAGTGATAAAAGAAACATATCTGTCTAGTTCGAGAGTCAGACTATGACATTTCTGTTTTCTAGGTAATTGATTTTGCGGGGATGGGCTCAACTGCCAAAAGTATGCACTTCTTTCCCTGACCGCCATGGTTGTCTCATGGTTATGAACTTTGCACTTGATTGCATTTTTGTAAGATGATGCATGAATAATACATATGTTCATTAAAAAGACTGCTGTATATACGTTAAAACTTAATCATGGTTCTTTAAGATAGTGGAATTATGGGTATTTAAATTTTTTTGTTTTCTCTATTTTTGTAGTTTTCTGTAATGATGACGGTACTTTTGTAATAAGGCACATTTTTAAACTGATGACGGTACTTTTTTAATAAGGCACGTTTTTAAAAATTGTAATGACAAAAACTGAAGTAGCACTAGGTTCTAATTTCTGATTGTGCTATTTGCAATATCATGCAAGTTACTAAATCACTTAATTTGTCTGTTTCTACATCTAGTACCTTACACTTAGAAGACACTTAATATTTGTTGAATTAAGGTATACCTTCTCATCGAAGTATATTTGCCACTGATTGACAGTATTTCTCTTCTTCCTTAAGGAAAGATTCTACTTCCTTTCTTGAATTTGAATTTCAAATAAAGCTACTTTGATTTTGAGGGTTTACCAACTGTTTTGTTTTGACAATTCTGATTCTTTCATTTCAGAAGAACCAGCAACCTGATAGACCAATTAGAAAACATTCATCTCTTCTTAAAAATACAATTATTGTAACTTCATAGAATGTATAGATCCTTCAACTAGAGTTTGCACTCCACGAGGAGAGACTATATATTTTATCAAATTCAAAACTGACTTCAAAATTAGGTATTTAATTAATAATGATTGATGATCCATCGTTTAACTTACTAGGGTCTAAGATTGTATAAAATGAGTTTAGGCATATAAGAAATTAACACATCGTTAAATTTTTTAAAAAATAATATCTTTTAGCTAAGTATTCATGCCAGTTAAGATGTTAATGTGGTCACAGAAAATTCTTTTAAGATTGCCTTATGCAAGCTTCATGATGATAAAGCCATCAGAACCCCTTTGCATTGGTAATGTTTTGAGAAACCAGTATTAAAATCATTGACATGCTATCCTCCTTTTTTTCTTAGCCCCAAATTATGGGGGCCTCTCTGAAGAAAATAGGAAACTAAATTAATTTAAAGGAAAGGTGCAGGTGGGAATGAAGGTGAGCAGAACCTTCCTGGCAAGCAGGAAGAGGAGGAAGCAGCATTTTATTTATTTTAAATAGTTGTTCATCTTGGTTGTTCTCCCATACTCCCCCACCCCCGGGATATGAACCTAGGACCTTGGGATGTATATGGACTGAGTTCAGTTGGAGGCAGTGGACCCAACTACTATTCCACCAGGGCATGCCAGGAAGCTAAATTTATAAAGGAATTGTGTTAATTAAAGCTCTCTAGTCCACCGATGTTCTTTTTTCCAAGGGATATGAGAACAGTTCATTTAGCCATTGTCGTATCTGCTGTCAGAGTTTCACCCTCTTGAATTTTGAGGCTTTTAAAGGCAGAGATAGTCCTGTGAGGAAGTAGTGGCCATACCGCCCCGTGTGTGCTGTTTCTTTAAAAGAAAGCCTAGCGGAAGTGATGCTGTAGGGAACATCTGCACTTGGGGCTGAGTGGAGAGAGCGAGATGCGCCGCAGCTGGTGTAAGGCCCTGGCAGGCCAAGGCGCTGCTGTCTGTTGGGGTTTACTTCTGTCTACATTGAAACATGGCTTGGGAGGGGGTTGGTGGCCCGCTGCCAGCCTCAGTTAGCCTGCCCTTCTCTTTCCTCTTTCCTCCTCAACGCACCCCCCCAAACTCCCCTCCCTCATGCTTTAAAGTCACATTTCCAGGCCAGACGTAGAATTAATCTCTGGGCACTTCACATTGCTGGCAGCTGAAAGCAGGATGTGGGATCTTTTTTTCTCTCTTTCTCTCTCTCTGCGTCTTGGCTGACTTTTTTACCTCTCGAAGAATTTGGAAGGCCGTGAGATCCCCCCTCCCCCCCAAGTACTGTGGAGTTTTTCAGCACGCTGATCACCCTGCTGCGGCTTCACCCTAATAGACTTCATATGTTGATGCAGTTGACATCAGTATCAAACTATTTTACATGTGATCTGGTGTATTTCCTGAGGAAATCTGCAAGATATTTATTAAGAACTAATAAAATAAACCTCTCCATGAGTTTTTAGGTAGTTTTCAATTTTTCATGTCTCTCTTGTTTCCTCTTATCAATGAGTTGCTATTTTCTCTCCTACTCTGACCATCGCATAAGGAAACAAAAATAAATGTTTTAAACTGTTCCTGAAGGGACAGAGAGAGAATAGTTCTGCCATGATGTATCAGCCGGGACTGTATTTTTAGTGCAGCATTGTAGAAACTAAAAATATCCTATTATAGTGGATCCTTTTTATAGGTCTGTGTGTGTATGTGTGTGTGTTTATAATGTTGTGTGCACAGCGCCTTTGTGCGTCGGCAGCCGCTCTTCCCATTGCAGCTGGACTCCATTAGTCCTTGAAAATTAATGTAATCCCAGTTAAGAAAAAAATTAATTACTCTACCAGAGCTGCGTTTTATCCAAAGCTAGTGTTAGCTCCCTAGCTGGCAGCTGAGTTTGAGAGGCTCCAGGGGCCCATGGAGTTGTGCCTTCGGTATCACGGCATTTGCTGCTGTGTGTCTCCCATGGAGAACATTCCTTAGTTCTTTAGGGTTAGATGTGCAGCGTGCGGTGACTGCAGACCGCTTTGCCTCAGTGAAATACCATGTTCCAGCCTCATCATCCCCAAAAGGAGTGTCTGTCACAGGTTTAACTACTGACATAGCAAGTTTTCTTATCAGGATTCTTTTAGAAAGAGATTTGGCAACAGTTGATTTTTTTTTTTTTTTCTTTTTTCCAGTGTTCTCCAGAGGAGAAATACTGTTTATCAGTGTCCAAGAGATACATGGGATTTGCCTAGGAGTGTTCTTGTGGACTGTTAAGAATGACAGTCAACGTTTGTCATTACTTTTTGTCTAAGGTTGGGCTCGTTTGTTTAAAACACATTTTTTATTATAAATGAGTGTGTCAGAGTTGACTGCTGGTTTTTAGTCAGACTTCTCAGCACCAGCCCTGGATGAGGGGCTGATTGGCTCAGCCTGTGAATAACGTTTCCAGCTTTGTAATCAGTGTTCTGGGATGAGGTGCAGGGCACAGCCCAGTTGTTGTAGCCGCCTCCCCTTCACGATACAGCTCTTGTGCAACTGCCTGCATTTGTTGTTGTTTTGTTTGTTTTTCCTCTTTGGGGACCTGGATTGGGGTAGAAGGATACGATGGGATAGGTGGGAAGACAGTTGTTTGTTTCCTTATTGGTCAGATTCTCCAGGCTCTCTGCAGAGAGTCCAGCCAGGATCCATCTGTCTTGGACTGCAGTTCTCCTTTCTGCTGAGCTGGGGCGTGGGCAGCGTAGGCCTGTGTAACTCGTGACAGACCTCTCAGAATGCCATGATGGCATGAATTCTCACAGTGCTGTTGAGAACTAACATAGGGTTAGTGCCCTTCTGTCTTTTTGGGTACGGGCTCTCAGTCTCCTCTCTGGACCTCATGTTCTCTCTTGCTGGTAACTTCAAGTCCTCCCCTAACCTCATGCTGACAACTGCTTGAGCCCTCAGCTTCCTGTACTTGATCCCCAGGCAGTGTAGTTCAGTAAGAGTAGTAATTAGGCCTTTTACAAATTTACTTTATTAGTAAAGAGAGTTGGTAGGTAATGGGCTGTAATTCTAAAACGGCCAGTTTGGAGATTAATAAAAAATTTAAAAAGAGCAGTTTTTACCAGAGGCAGTAGGCCTGTTATTTTGAGTTCTCAGCTAAGCCGAAATCAGAGCAGCGTGGGACCCGTGGCGGACTGTGCTGCTGGGAGGCTGCAGAGCCACGTTCCTTGTTGTTACAGTGTGTGCAGTGCCCGTCCTTGAGGGTGTTCTACACTGGCATTGGAAAAAAGGAAACCTTGTTTTCCAAGAACTCTGCTCTCTCTCAGCTTGATAAGCATTTAAAAATAAAAGCTGCACAATTGAAATTGGCAGTGCATCCTCATTCTTTTGTCTCTCTGTTTATTTTTTTCCCTCATCCCTCAACATGTGTGCTACAGCCCATGGTTACTACACCCTCAAGAATGATGGCCTGGAACTCAGCAAACTTGCACCAAGGTCTGCCTGCCCTGTATCCTCTGCTGTTTGAAGCTGGCTAAGGCATCAGGGCCTAGCACAGAGAGCCCTGGTGGATCAGCTGCAACAGCTCCATCTGTGGCACATTTCCCTTTTCCCCTGAAGCTGCTGCCTGGAATTTTTTGCTTCTCCAGAATCCTGATTGTCAGCTCAACCTTTCTTGTTAGTTTTTGCAGTTAACTTAATTGATTTGTTTATCTCTCTATTGGAGGAGCTCAAAAAGAAAGTGCTTTGGCACTAATCAGGAGCAGTCCTGGCTTTTTAAAAAGATTCTTCTGAGCTAAGATTTTATAATACTGACCCAGGGAGAAGAAAAGCTAGTATGACTTAGACTTGAATGATGGTAAATCCTGGCTTACCCAGCAACAGACAGATCTTGTTTATGTATTATTAATAATACTTTTATACTCATAAGTATCCCATTTTAGGAAATAAATTTTAGCATCACCCTACCTTCAATGAATTGAGCAAAACAAAAACAAAACAAAACAAAACACCCACTCACTACAAACTGTTAATTCTTTGTCTACACATGTAATGGCTTTGTAAGTCAGTACCAAACCCTGCCCTAAGCATTGCATGCAGATTCCACTGAAGTCATGCACATGTGACCTCAAAAAGAATTGCTCTGGCTCTGGCTCTGTGAGTGAGGACTGGTCTTCTTGCTTGAGTAGGGCCTGGTAAAGCCAATTTTGAAACACCATGTCACTTCTTTTAGCATTTCTGGTTATCATTGCCTAGTTGATTGAGTCAGAACCTGGAGTTAGTTTTTGGTGTGGGGTGTGGTTTCAGATTTGCAGACTTCCCAGTTGATGCCTGTGAAGGGTTGGTGCTTGATGTAACTGAATAGGGTGTTACTTCAGGTTAGTAGTCCTTGTTTTTGCTTGACTGGTTGGACTGAACCTGGTATTACAGTTTCCCAAAGAATATTTTTGGTTTGAAAACTGAAGGTCAGCAGTTCGCAAGTGCTGAACTTTAAGCCAGCTCTGTGGTTTGTCTTGTGCCACTGGGCCAGCAGCACTGCAGCCCTGATCAACTGATCTACAACAATATGAGACCACGAACAGCAACTGCCAGACAAAACTCCCATCTCACCCCATTTCCTTGCCCAACCTGTGTCTCTGCCCAGATCCCCTTTCTTTCTCCTTGTATGTCTGTCTCACTCTTGGTTATGTATTTCACTTTTTTGGGTCTATCTTTTTCCATCTCCCTGTCTCTTTCCATAACAGTTTTTAATAATGTTTTAGTTAGTTCCAGCCTTTTCCCTGAATGGATCCCATTGGAAAATGCATTTGAAAGGAAACAGTTATACACTTCCCTTCCTTTGAAACTCTGTTGGCACCTTTTCCAGCGCAGTAAACCATACAACATGTATTTTCAAAGTTTCCAAACAGAGACACGCTGGCTTTAAATTTATGAAAAAATATTTTATTCAGCTGTATGGTTTAATTGTGACTTTCAGAAATGCTGATCAGATTTGAAATTGGTGCTGACTTTTGGAACTCCTCAACAGGTTTTCAGATCTCTGCGGGAAATACAGCCACACTGGCTCTAGAGGACTCTGCCACGCTTTGTGCCTGGCCCTTTTTTACAGGTTGGGAGAAGGAATTAGGATAAGAGATGTGGCTGTGGGGATTCCGCTGCCACAACCAGAGGAAAACAGGTAAAATCAGTGAGTCATTGAAGAGTTGTGTTGGGTACAGGAGCGGATGATAAATTCCTTCTATTCACAGAAGGTGTGTTTTTCTGTTTACTCCAGCCAAGAACTGGAAGTCAAATAGCACCAGTTTTTTGTGGCATATTATTTACCTTAGGGCACAATGGCTAAGACGAATTGATTTACTTGTATTAAAAACAGTGATGATGGTGTTAATGCCCATAAGTTATCATCTCACTCTTCTATTTTTATACCTGTGGTCTGATGCAAAAAAAAAAAAAAATGTTAGAATCAAGTCTATCTATTTGAACATCTGTGGGTTTGACTGAGGTTTGGGTTTGGTCCATAAGGACAGTGATTCTTCTCAAGGATCCCAGCTGTTCAAAAGATTCCTGGGAATGCTCTTGAAAGAAGTCATTTTAAAAGGGGGGTTTCTTCCAAATCACTCAAGCAGCTGAATTCTCTCTTGGCTCACTTAGGTTTATGTACCTACACTATTTCAACTTTTCTTTGCTTACCAGCCTAATGAATCTGCTTTAGGACATTCAAATAGATTCCATGTGCCTGTCATCATAGGACAGAAGCTGCTGAAGACAACCCAACAAAAGCTGAGCATCCTGCAGGCCATGTGTCCCACTCAATTCAATTAACAAGGGTTTGCTAAACATTTGTCGTGTGTCTCATTCTTAGCTTTTTGGGTAGCATTTGCCTTTGTTGACTTCAGATTTTCAGAAATGCTTTCAGTGATTATAAATCTGTATGCTCTCCTTCCTCTCTGCCTGTTTCTTGGGTCTCCCCTTTCTCATCCAACATTTCAAATATCAGCATTTGTTAAAGATACTACCTTGACCTTCCTCTCTTCTGTCTTTCCCCATTGTATATTGTAAAATTTCTTGATTTTAACTGTCACCTTTCTGTGCATCATTGCCAAATCTCTTTCCTCACTTTTACTTACATTTCTAACTTCTTGTTGGATGATATTTTCACTTAGAATCTTAAACTTATTAGAAATTGATTTATCCTATTTCTCATGTCTTCCATGTCTGGCTCTCCAGGAAGTTAACTTTTGAGATGGAGATTTGCACCTCACAGAAAGTTGGTTGGAGATGCTGGGGGCGCTGAAGGAAGCAGGATGGGGCAGAGAGAGAAGTTAAACTGCATTGTAGTTGTGTTATAATAAAGGCCTTAGCCTACAGGAGCTCAGGAGTTGGACTAATCCTTCAGAGTAGTCCCAATTTGGGCCAAAGGAGCTGAATCTCTATACCCAGTCCCAGTCTCTATCAACCAGTGAATGGATGTGAGTTACCCAAGGGAAGGGAAGTGACTTTGGGGAGCTGATTTTCTTCAGCTGAGAGCAAGTCTGGGAAAGGGATCAACTGAGAGATGCTGCTGCCAACACTCCCAGCAGTTGCGAGAATGGATGCTTTCGTCCCAGAGAGTATCTGGGCAGTGGACCAAATCATTTACTGACCCACCAGAACTCTTTCTCCTGTGTACAATATTTCTGTTATTGGTACCAGTACCCTCCATATACTCAGACTGTCTCAGCCTTACTGTTTCTGTTTTTAAATTGAGATAGAATTTACATAAAACAATAATGCACAGATTTCAAATGTTCAGTTTGAATAGTTTTGAAAAATACTGATCACATTTTTTTTCTTCTTTTTTTCGTCTTTCTCTTGCATGTTAGGAGTACTTGAAAATATACAAGAACCATCCTGAAAGAGCTTAAACAAAAAAGGAAATGTATTGCAAGGAACTTGAAATATAAAAAACCTCCCTTTCCTGGCAAATAGTGACGGCTTATTAAATTAGCTTTAATTCTTATATAATTTTTGTGTACATGTATTTTTATAAGTACGGTTATCGCACCCTTTTTAATGGCTATCTATTTCACTTTGTGTGTGACCCATGGTTTATTTAAGTAGCCCCCTATTCATGGACATTTGTTTGCAGGCTTTTTCTATTCACACTGTGTAGCAGTGAATTTACCTCATTTATATAATTTCACACATTATTTTTCCCTCTTAAGATATTATTCATGTTCTTTTTGGTTTATTGTATGTGTAAATCCTATTAGACTTCAATTTCTTGAGTGTCAGTTCTTGTCTGATTCATCTTTGAAAACTAAACCTAACACAAGGCTTTCATATAGTAGCTGCGTAGTAAATGCTGGGTTAACCAGGAAATGAATTGACTCAGCAATAAGTGAGGTGCTTCTTAAACAGATCAACTCTGGTGACCAGGCATTGTGGTAAGTGCTTGAGATTTACTGGAGTCTGCACTGTAACATCCTTCCCTTGTGGGATTTCCTTGTGTGGGAAGCCTGATGGGTTAAATCCTGTGCTGGAGTAGCTTTGAGCCATATAACCTAGTATGGGTTACAGATAGAAATACTTCAAGTCCAGAGGAGTAGGCCTGTCAAGCAGCACAATACAGGTTTAATCTACGTTAGGTTCTTGTGGGAAGGTCTTAAGTAATGAAGAGGAAGGAGATGAACTTCGGATAGTGGAGGTAGAAGAATCATCATCCCAGGCCACACAGACAGGTTTGCTATTTTATTTCTTATTGCTTGTTGTCATTCACTATCTTTTGATATGGGTTCTTTTTTTAGAAAGGCAGTGCTCTATAAATGAGGCAGAAGCAGGTCAATTCTGTCCACCAAGTGGAGGAAATCAAGAAAACGAAGTTGAACTGATGCTTTAAAACTGTCTGTCTGGCAGAGAGTGCTAATCCCAGAATGATAAGAACATTTTTTCCTACGTACCAGTGTTCAAATTTAAGTTTCTAAATCTCTGCTTTATAGCTTGCGGCTGTGCTTTTTGTTTTTAGAACTATCCCCCAAATGTACATAATTTGAATTTAACAGTTTAGACCATTTCCATTTCATATCCATACATCTGTGTTTATATATGTAAATATTTAACAGCATATGTATTTCAGTATATCATTTGGTCTTTAAAACAAGAATCTTTTATAGTGTATGTCACATTCTCATTTATCTAGGATTTTTCTTTAAGATTTTAGGATACTTCACTTCTTAGTCATCAGCTGCATATAGCACTTGGCACTTGGGTTTCTCTGACCCTTGTTCTCTCTGTCACATACTGAATGTTGTATAAACAAATGCATAAGACATTAGGGATCTCTCTGCTTAAAGAAATCCTTTATGGATTTTTTTGAAATAAGAATTATCTCAGCATGCCTGGATGACTCAGGCAGTAAGCCAGCAACTGGGGTATAGACCATATACAGCCCAAGGACCCAGGTTTACAACAGGGCAGGGCGAGGGTGGGGGTGGCAACAGACACAGGTCCAAAAATAAGTCAGTAAGTAAAAACACTTCCACATACCATATTTTGCTGTATGTAATGCACACCCACATTTTTAGCCCAAACTTTCAGGAAAGTATCTTTCATTTTAATTTTTCAATTCAGATTTTATTTGTTTATATTATGTGCTTGTTTCTTATATGATTATAATGGAATTTTAGCATTTATTTTTAAACATTTGATACAAGAAGTTTTATGTAACAAATAATTACAAAATACAAGAACAGATACAAGAAATAAAAGAATTAAAAATATTTATATGGGTACACCCTGGTGCAGCAGCCATTAGGTCAGTCACCTCCAAAGGATGCAGGCCACATACCCCTTTGTTTGAGTACCAGGTCTGGGGGGAAATAACCATTGTGAAAAACTAAATAAAAATGCTTTCTTCTCTCCCTGCCTGCCTACTCACCTCCATTCCTCCCTTTACCTTTCCTTGAGGGGGGAAAAATGCTTCTTCCTCTTCTCCCTTCCTTTCTAAAAAATCATCTAATTTAGTATTATTTTAACTTAGTTTTGAAGATTTTCTTAAAGCACTCTATAAACCTGTCAGTATATAAAATATTCCTAGATCTGTGTTTTTACAAACAAATTCTTAGATTGTAATAAATACATACGTATTTTATCTCCCTATACAGATCTCTTTCTTGGAGATATGTAGATATGAATTATATAGCAATAATATTTCTTATGTATCTTTTAATAGTGTGTAATACATGGCTAGGCGATATAAAGGCCTTATTAGGATTATTACTTTTTTTCAACAGTATCCCTTGCAGAGTTCATGTGGAAGAAAAAGTTAGAACTCATTGCTCAGAAAACATTTGTTTTTCCTGAGGAACTGATACACTTATTTCCAGTAATGACACACATGCACAATTGTTGGTGTTTACTTTTTTGCTTTGACTGCCAGGAAATCAGAGGCAATTTTTAAGTTATTGATATATTTGTATTTTCTTTTTTTTTGGTCCTAGTTTTCTGTATCTAATGTTATTTAATTGTAGGTATTTTTGCCTTGAGCTGATACAAATGTTTTGTGGCATGAGATATAAAAGAATAAATAAAAACAAAATTTAATCAAGTTTAAAACAGTGTATATAGGTTTCAATAAGTATTGTTGACAAACTGACCATCCAACTGAATGTTTTTAAAAGGGCTGTTTCTAAAGGGGATTGACCCTTCTAGAGGTTCTAAGTTAGGACCAGCTGGTGCCTCAGTTTCTCATCACCTTCATTGAGGGTGACTTTTCTCACCTTTTCCTTAGCATAATCTCTTTATTTAGCTATTGTCCCACAGTGAGTCAGGTTGGGTGAAGTCATCGTTTACTTGATCTAGTTTGGGCATTGATCTTAGATTGTAAAACTTTGTGAAGAATTTTTTTTAGGGTGGTTTTGCTGAATCAGAACCACATGAAAATACAGATATGAATATTCTAGGGAGTTCACCCAAGAATGTCTTATCATTGGCCTTATTTTTTAGTACTAACTACTCATTATTTGTTAAGAATGTCTTATCATTGGCCTTATTTTTTAGTACTAACTACTCATTATTTGTTTGATAATTCTATTCTTTGCATTCTGGAAGGTTCTCAGGAGTTCAAGAGATTTTCCTATTCCTGGTACCACTTTGGCCTGTCTATGAATTGTTTGCAAACACTGTGAAATGCTTTTAAAAATCCTTCAGAAAGCCCTGAAAAAGAAATTGAGTAAATTGGTTAAAAGGGAAGCTGAGCACTTCTCTGCTCCTCTGCCTGCCATATCAAAGGAACTTTCTCTGAATCAGGATATTTGCAGGCATTATCTCATTAACTTTTACTTTAGGCCCAAAGGGCTCCTGAAGCTTCATACCAACAAAAGCGGGTTTCAAGCTGTCTAAATCTGCTACCAAATCTCTGTTCTGTCAGAAAGGATGTAGCTATTTTAATTCCAGCTCACTGTTGAAGCAAAAGCTTCCTCTAGGTTAGCTAATGGGTATACCTCTTAGGAAACCTCCTCTTTTCTCCTCCACAACCTTACATCACTTTATTCTGATACAAGACACCCTGAGATCTGCTGATGGCATTCCAGAGGGACTTACCTACCTGATGTAATTGAGAAACTGCCACTCTGCCACTCCTTAGCTTGCCCCTGAATACTGGAAGAGAGGCAAACTTCCCAAAGCCTGCAGCAAGCAGTGAAGAAGCAGAAACTCTGTCCTGCAAGATCTACTTGTAACTCTTCCAAATGAGACGCAGGAATGGCAAGCTCTCATCTGCTGGGCCCCATTCCTGAGGGGTTCAGCTGGTACCAGCATGCCTTCTGGCAGCAGCTCTGCTTGCCAAAGAGGGGACATGTATTTGAATAACACTGGAATCAGACAGGGAATTCTGAGTGACAGAAAAGAGTGATATCAATCCAGAGACACAACTAAGATGGAAATGGTCAGCGTGTATTAAGTGGTGTTTGCTCGCTTGCTTAACATTCTCTTCCTTTCTGCTCTCCTCTCCCTCCCTCTATCCTTACCTCCTTTTTTCCTTACTCCTTTATTTTTTAAGAGAGGAAGGGAAAGGAGGAAGCAGCATTTTACTTGTTTGTTGTTTTTGATGACCCCCCACACCCCAACCCCACCTACCCTTTGCCTTTACATAGTCTGTGCCCCAGCCAGTAGTTTAGTACCTGAACCATAAGGGCACACTCTTCCTTTGTTTTTTAATTGCATACGTATTTTCTGGAAAAGGCTAAGAGTTTTCATTTTTTCCTTATAGAGAGTAGAAATGGTTTGCTCTCTATCTCTCCAAGATGAATTGATAGGGCCCCAGGACATTTCTTGGCCCGAGGGCATCATATGAAGGAGGAAGGAAAGCCAGGCTGTCCTCTGGAGAAGGCCTGACACTTGGAGATCATTTTTTACCTTCAGAAAATAGCAGTTGTGTTGTAATACAATAAAGAGCTTCAGAATCAACCAGGTCAAGGATTTGGATTGTCCACTCAGCTCTTTATCAGCTGTGTGACCTTAATGAAGAAAGTTAACTTATCCTCTCTGAAGCTTAGTCTCCTCGTCTTTGAAGTGGGGATATTAGTGCCTGTTTTTAGGATTTTTCTTCATATCACATTATACAACATAGGTGAAATACCTTGCCCAAGGCCTTGGTATACACTAGGCACTCAGTAGATGTCCAGTTTTCTTTATCACATCAGCCTCTAAGGTATGAACTCTTAAAATAATGAAGTAATGAGTCAGACCATTGATCTTTCAAAATGTCATCTCTCTGTCTTTCAAAAATATTTTAATAGTTTTATTGAAATACAAATATAATTGATGTATTTTAGACGACACATGTTTAAAGTGTACAATTTGATGAATTTTGACTTATGTATACATTTATAAAACCACCACCACAATCAAGACAGTGAACATTTTCTTCACAAATCCTGCACACAGAGAGTCTCCTTGTATCCCTTTGTAATTTGTTCTTCTCTTACCCTCCCATCCTAATCAGTCCCCAGGCACTGATTCCTGATCTGCTTTTTTTCACTATAGATTAATTTGCATTTTCTAGAATGTGACTGTAGGGTTCTTCTCTCTCTCCTTCTTTAGGTAATAATTTTGGCATTCATCCTTTTTGAGTGATTTAGTAGATTGCTCTTTTTTGTTGCAGAATAGTCTTACATTGTATAGATATACCACAATTTCTTTATCCATTCCCTGGTTAATTTTTTTTTCCAATTTCTGCCTGTTATGAGTAAAACTGCTCTGAACATTGAAGTCTAAATCTTTGTGTGGACATATGCTTCATCTTCAGTAAGTAAATACCTAGGAGTGATGGTGATATAGCTGCGGCGTGTGGCAAATGTGTGTTTTAATGGGTTTTTTTGTTTGTTTGTTGTTGTTGTTGTTGTTGTTTTAAGGAAAGGTGCAGGTAGCAATGAAGGCAAACAGAAACAGGCAGGCAGGAAGAGAGAGGAGGAAAAAGTGTTTTATCTATTTTATTTAACTGTTCATCTTGGTTGTTTCCCCTGGTCCTGAGTCCTGAACTGGGAAACTTGAGATGTATATGAACTGCGCATTGATGAATTAACCCAATAGGCTACCAGGATGTGCTGTGTTTTAACTTTTTCAAGAAACTTTTTTTTTTTTTAAAGGAAAGATGCAGGCAGGCAGGCAGGCGGGCAGGAAGAGAGAAGAGAAAGAAGCATTTGTTTTAATTAGGTGTTCATCTTGGTTGTTCCACCCAACCCCCCAGGACACAAACCTAGGATATATGTGGACTGCACCGGGAAGATTTAAGCACTAAGCTACCAGTGTGCCACAAGAAACTTCTTAACTATTTTCCAAAGTGGTTGTGTCATTTTGTGTTTCCAAAGCAATGTAAGAGAGAGGAGAGAGTGACTCCATAGCCTCACCAACACATGTTATTGTCTGGCTTTTTTTAAGGGCAGGTATAGGCTGAATGAGGCAAGTACACAAGCCGGCAAACAGATGAGGAAGATGCATTTTATTTTATTTAGTTGTTCATTTTGGTTGTTCCCTGCGGCCCTGGGTCTTGAACCTGGGTCCGTGGGAGGTACGGAGACTATATCCGGTGGCCTTATCTGCCAGGCCACCAAGATACACCTTGTCTGGCTTTTTTATTATATTCATCTTGGTGGGTATGGAGTTATATTTATAATTTTGATTTTCATTTCCCTAATGCTTAATAATATTGAATATCTTCTCATGTACTTGTTTGTCATCCATTTTACCATCTTTGCTCATTTTTAAAATTTCATCTTATTAAAAGGATTCTTTCTAAATTCTAAATATGAGTCTTTTGTCAGATACATGTTTTGCAAATATCTTCTCGCGAGAAGATTTTCTATGGCTTTTCTTTTAATTTTTGTCTTTTGAAGAACAAGTGTTTTTTCTGTTTTTAAGTTCTTTATAAATTTATTGTCAAGGAGTTTAGCATAGTAGAGCAGTTAATACTGCCAGTTAAAAAAACTTTTTATTTAAAGTCTATAATTTTACAATGTGTACAAATGCGATGATCATTTTACAATGTGTACAAATGTCAAATCATCATTTTGTGTGCCTGAAACTAAATTAAAATGTTATGTGTCATTTATACTTCAATTTTAAAAAGTCCTCCTGATTAATAGTCCAAAATAGTACAGCACTAAAAATACACAAAAGCAGTTCCACTTACGAAGAAAACTATGCTAAAACCCATGTTTTAAGCACCTTTTCCCCCTGACTGCCCTTATTTGAGGAATGCACATACCACTGGTTTGAGATTTATACCTTTACTTATTTTTTGAGCAGCAAGAACATGTTTAAACAGCTCACTTAGCTTCTGCAATTCGTTCTTCTTGTCATCTTTCTTCACTTTCTCATCACCTTCACCTTGTGCTGCTTGACATGGATTTTACTGATCCGATGAGTCACAGCCTTGATTGTGAAGTTCTCTTGCTTGACTCCTTATTCTTTACACAGAACTTCTATCTTCAGTGAATAGGTCCTTTTTTTCCTTACTTTCCTTTTGGTTGCCCCTGGCAGTTTCTTGCTCAGACCAGATAAGGAATCATACTGCTGGGCATTTCCAGCATCTGTACAGAGTAACCAGCTAATTGAGAAAGTATTCCTAAAATAGCCCCTTTTTCTGTAAAAGAGAAAGGTTTCTGGAATCCCAGGTCAGATCTTTTTGATTTTTGTTTGTTTACTTTTTATTTGCTGTTTTAAACTTTTTGTTTTGAAATAACTATAGATTCACAGGAAGATGTTAAAAAAAATACAGAGCAGTCCTGTGCACCCTTCATCCTTCTTCAGAAATGGTAGGAGCTTACATAACCTTAGAACAGTATCAACACTATGAAATTGACATCGGTACAGTCCACAGACCTTTTTCAGATTTCCACCAGTTATACATGTGTTTGTTTGTGTGTGTGTATGTAGTTGTATGCAGTTTTATCACACAGATAGCTTTCATATAACTACTTTATCAAGATGCATAACTGTTCATCACTACAAAACTCACATGCTACCCCTTTCAAGAACCATGCTTGCCCATTTCCATCTCCAAATCTTAACCTCTGCTTTTTATCTCTGTAATTTCATTATTTCAAGACTATACTATAAATGGGATCATATAGTTTGTAACCTTTTAAAATTGGCTTTTTTCACTCAGTATAATTCCCTGATGGTCTACTCAAGTTATTGCATGTTATCAGTAGTTCTTATATTTTTATCGCCGAGTGGTATTCTGTGGCATGGGTGCTTCACAATTTGCTTAACTATTTACCCACCAGAGAACATTTGGATTGTTAATAGTTTTAGGCTATTTTGAATAAAGCTGCAGTGAATATCTGTGTACAGGGTTTGTATACAAATATAAGTTTTTATTTCTCTGGGATAAATGCTCAAGAACATACTTGGTGGATCATACTACATTTTGAGTTTAAGAAGAAACTGTTCAATTTTTCCATAGTGGCTCTACCATTTCACAGTCTCTTCAGTATTGTGTGCGATTCGGTTTCTCATTCTCACCAGCTTTTTGATGTTGTTACAGTTTTTTTTTTTTATTTCAGCCATTCTAATAGATGTTTAATGATATCTCATTGTAGTTTTAATTTTAATTTCCCTGATAGCGATATCGAATATCTTTTCTTATGCTTATATTTCTTCTGTTTATCCTTTTTGGTGAAGTTTCTTTTCATGTTTTTTTGCCCATTTTCTCAATGGATTGTTTTCTTACTGTTGGATATTGAGAACTTTGGTTATTTAAAAAAAAAACAAAAACAAAAAACATTTTTTTAAAGGAAAGGTACACTCAGGAATGAAGGCAATAGACAGGCAGGAACAGAGAGGAAGATGATGCACTTTATTCATTATATAATTGTGTCTTGGTTGTTCCCCCAGGCCGCGAAACAGGGACCCCAGGATGTACTTGGACTGCACCCAACCCCTATGCCACTAGGGCACCATGTTGAGAATTCTTTATGTAATCTAGATTAGTAGTAGCTCTTTGTAAGATATGTAGCTTGGAAACATATTTTCCCAGTCTATAACTTAACTTTTCATCCTCTTTTTTTTCTTTCTTTTTCTAAATTTTTTAATCAAAGGTGCAGGCAGGAATGAAGGTAGACAGAGACAGTCAGGAAGAGAGGAGGAGGAAGAAGCACTTTATTTAGTCGTTCATCTTGGTTTTCATCCTGGCCCCAAATCTTGAACCTGAGTCCTTGGGATATGTGGTCTACACCGTTAGCCAAAGACAGCTGACTGATCCACTACTCCACCAGGATGAGCCACCTTTTCATCCTCTTATATTGTTTTACAGAGCAAGCAGTCTTAATTTTATGTGGTCCAATATATAAATTTTCCTTTCACAGAGTATGCATTTGGTATCAAGTTTAAGAACTTTCTGCTTAGTCGTAGGTCCTGAATATTTTCTTCGGTTTTTTTCCCTGAAAGTTTCATGGTCATCTTATTTTTATAGCCAAGTCTTTGATCCATTTTCAGTTACTTTTACTATAAGGTGTGAGACTTAGGTCATGGTGTTTTTCTGGTTTGTTTTCCTGTAGGTGTCTAATTGCCCTAGCACCATTTGCTGAAGACTACCATTTCTTTGACCTAAAATGGGGCAGAATAATTTCCCCCACTTTGCTCTTTTCAAAATTGTTTGAGCTATTCTAGGTCCTTGGTCTTTCCACATAAATCTGGAAGTAAGCCTGGCTTTGCCTACAGAAAACTTTGCTAAGACTGATAGAAATTGCATGGAATCTGTAGACCTGTGTGGGGGAGGAGTGACAGCACAAGCGTTGAGTGCTCCAGTTCATGAGCGTAGTCAGTCTCTCTAGTTATGTCTGCTCTGAGGTTCTTCATCAGCGTTTTATCATTTTTAACATAGAGACCATGTACATATTTTGTTAGATTTATTCCTAAATACTTCATTGGGGGGGTATTATTATAAATGTTTTTATGTTTTTTCTTTTTGGTTTTCACATAGTTATTATCTCAAGATTTTTGGGTTAAATTGGTTGGAGTAGTATGAAATTTTCATGTTCATATTAAAGGAGAGAGGAGCAGCCGGAGTTTAAATCTTGAATCACAGGCATTTAAAAACTAGTTACGGAGACAGTGTGGGTACAAAAGCAGATATGGATTCAAGTCCCAGCTCTGACACTTAACTGGCTTTCCTCACCTGTTAGAAAGGAAGAATAATAGCTCTTGTGCAAATCTTTTATAAAGCTTTGAGATAATACCTGTGTGCATACATTCATATATTATGCATATGTTACATATAGTATACATATTATACATATGTATTATTATACATGTATTATACATATACATACATATTAGTAGATATACATCTTATCCTACATACAGTTTCTGGCCCCAGTGGAATCATGTCATTTATGGTTAGGATCCACAAATAAGAGAAGCAAGTGTGCCTACTGTTATGAGCAGTCATCATTTCTTGATTCCCCCATCCTGGTGCTGATTTTCAAGAATTTGGAGTCTTGACATGTCTCTTATCCTCAAGGGGCTTATAATTTTGTTTGGGAAACATGCTACATGTATACAAATTCCAAGACAGGGTATCCCTATTTAGGTTCCAAATGCAGGGAACAGGCAGCCGGTGCATAAAAAAACTTTCTTGTCCAGAGTTTTGCTTGCTCTTTTGTACCTTGTTCAGCTAGGTGGCTTCTGGATGTTGTTGATGAGAGAATGTGGAGGGGTAGGAGGGGGTGTGTACAGATTTAGGGGAAGGGGAGGCATGTGGGAATATGTAATTAATTTTTATACTTTCCCCAGTAAACCATCGACCCTTTTTATGATGTCATGAGGGATTCCTTAATTTTGCAGCTGCTTCCTGATTACGTCAGAGAGGAGCCTCTCACCCTACAGCCTGGAGCTGCACTCATACAAGAATTGGAAACAAATGAAGTGCTGAATATCTAATGGCTTCCACAGGGAGAGCCAGTTTTGGCTTCCCAGACCTCCTTATGCAAGGTCTTCCTCAAATATATCTGACCCCCTGAAGTGCCTTTGTTCTGGAAAGACAGGACTGGCCCAGAGCCAAGTGGGTGGGAGCCTGGGGACTCTTGGATGCATACCTCCCTCCCTCCAGGTGTTCTGCAATCCCAAATTTCTGCCCCTTTCCTGGATCTCATTTGGTGGGTGTTAACCTTCTTCAGGCCTCAGGATCCTCCGGAATCTGCTATCAATGAGAGTCCTTGACCTGTACCTGGTCATCTCTTCTCTCCCCCACATCATCTCCATCTTCTCTTGATTTGCTTTATACAGCATTTCCCATTTCTGTGCACTCCTTTCCATTCCCTCTTCCACCTCTTTTATAAGAAAGATGCTACATTTATTTGGCACTTTAACATTTATGAATGTTTACATTTAATTCCATTAATTCAAACAAGTTCACGCCCTTTTAGCTTCCCTGTTACCTTTTTCCAGCTACCGGTATCTATTCTAAATGCTGTAGCTAAATTAATGTTCATAAAAGATTCATCTCTGCTTCTTTTGAGCCAGTGCCTTCCTTACCACCTGTCCAGTCAAGTGTGTGTCCCTTGCTGTGTCATCACATGCCCTGCGCTTTGTTGTCTCTATTATGTATGTGGTGGCCAAGTACAGTGCTAGCCATCAGAGAATATGCCTGGCATGTCCCTGCCTGCATGCCTCCCTAACAGGCAGCCCCCTTCATCCTACTGATTCCATGTTTTGTTCATCATTTGCAGCCCTGGGCAGAAGTGCTCTTGTCCATGAAACCTCTGATATACACTAACTGGAAACGATTTTCACTTCCTCTGGTGACAGAAAACATATTACTTCCATCTTCCTTATGGTATTTAATGCATACTCTTGAATTACAGTTATTTGGATATCTGTGCATTCCTGTTCTCTTATTAGATTAAATTTGTCTCACAGACAGGATCCTATTTTCCTTTATATCCTCCACAGTTGGGCACTCAAATAAATATTTGTGGACAAAAATCACTTTGCTAGGATATTGGGATTTTCTTTAACCCCACATTTACCCACTAAAAGAAGTCAGAGTTTTACAACTGTAGAAAATTCAAAAGGGAATAGCAGGCATGGCAGTAAAGACTCTTAGGAAGGAAACATTACCTTCCACATTCCTGCTCCTTATCTCGGCTGTACCCCCGTTTTAGGGTTATGTCATGGCTTGCTTTAAACCCAGTCAGCCTGTGTCCTGTCCTTACATATGAATAATTTGCTTGAGTGTATTGATACCTGATTATTCTGAGTCATTCATTCTGCTCCTCAGAGAATAAAATGATATCCTGACAGCATAGTTATCTCTGATTTTACTCTGAGATTTTGTCTGGTTCCTATGCAGCAGTATCTCCTCCACATCTTCTTAAGCCAGCAGCTGCCACAGGGAACCCCATTTGCTCACAGAGCAGCAGTCAGAAGATGCTCTTACTGCCCACTTCCTGTAGACAAGGAGCTTTTGGTGAGCTTCTCAGGAACTGTGCCAACCTTGTGTCTGACTGGTGACTGACTCATGGGAAAAGTAGACTTATGTCTGAAAGATAAGAGCCAGCAATCGCCTCCAGGTGGTATCAGTTTGGAGGTGACTGACCATTAATTTCCTCTCTTTGGGAGGAGCCAGTGGGGAAGCAATCAGTGCACAAGTGGTCTCTTCTGCATTGTTCTCCAGCTATTAGTGAAGCAGCCAAGCAAATAGTGGCTGTCTACTGCGATGGCCAGTAGACTCAGTGTGCTCTGAACCCCTTCTGCTGTGCTCAGGGTATCAACATGTCATTTATTCTGTGTCTCCCCTACTCTTTGCATCCTCTTGCTTGTTCCATTGTTCCTGAACTTTTCTGTGACCAGCCAAACCTCCTTTCTGCCAGTATTGATGTCCTCCAAAACTCTCCCCAATCCAGAAGTTGATCAGAAGCTGTGCTTGCAAACCATTGTCCCTCAACTGGGCTTAGAGGACTCAGGCAGGTGGGCCTGCCTCTCTTCCCGTCTTCTCCATTCACCAGCCCTCCTGCCTCACTCCCATTTCCTGCAGGAGGATGCTTTGCCATCCTGGAACCGTCAAGCACAGCTTTGCTTTGGCAGCACCATTGCGCACACACTGGTGGGAGAGGGGACATGTTTATCACTTTTCCTGGAGATTATCTGTTTAAGCACTTCTCTGACAGTTACAATAACAAGGGCAGTGTGTTGTGTTTCCCAGCAGAAGGACACTTGCTGTTGAAAGATGTATAGCACTAATTAGAAATACATAACATCCGGCCACATGGCAGCCTTCTCCCGGCCGCTCCATTTCCTGATTTCATACAACTTTGACGACAGTTGGTTTATGTTTTCCATGAATATGTTCTCAGAAAAGTGAGAAAGCCTCTCTGTCACATAGAAGCAAGAAGAATATTTCTGCCTGACCAGGTATTTGGCCACAGGGATACTGGGAGCTGTGGTCACCTGCTCATCTGAGCATGTGGGAAAGGGCAGAACTAAGTTCAGGACCTCAGGTTACTTTCTCGGTTAGAAATATTTCCGTCTGACTTTCTTAGCCAAAACCATCCCCCTAAACCCTTGAACAAGCCTGCTTTTGGAAAGAAGGGGAAAGGCTGTTTCACAATGTTAATGAGTTCTTCAGCTTATGTCAGGCTCCTTCTACCTGACACAAAGCCAGAGGAACCCAGGCAAATACCAAGGCAAACAATGCTTTTTCCTTCCCCACCCCACATCACTTGTTGGCCTGGCCTAGCCCTTCTCTAGGGATATATATGGGCATTCATCATTTTCCTACATCTGGCCCCACAGTGGGTAGACTGAAATTATCTGGATGTTGTCCGCTACCCATTTGTTTAAAAGTGAGTACTGCTTAAGGAACGGCACTTTATGGTTTCTAATCCTCAAAAAGCCTAAGTGAGATGAAAAGTATCGCCTGAAGATAGCATTGCTCTCACTGTTTCTCACTGGAGGCACTGGGTCCAAATTGCTGTGGTTACATGGGTAAACAGTTTACCCAACTGAAAGGTTCTATCTCAGTTGCAGGACCCTGTATTGGTAGTTGTGTTCTCCACAATGCCTAGTACAGAATCAAGCACATGGTAGATACCTAGTATGTGCTTGTGGTATCACTGAGCCTTGAGAAGGGCAAACGATTCACATGCTACTTGATAAAATGATTGGAGGACTGACGGAAACCCAGACATTCTGACCCCAGACAGCTGTGATATTGCTGCCACCTTGATCAGAACAGAAGTGCCCACTGGTTTGTTTGTACGTTTCCATCCGTTGGACCAGACACCCAGCAAGGAGTACTGTCAGGCTTTAATGGGAAACAAGGAAGGATGAAGGGTGGAGGAACATTTCTGTGAGGAAAACCAGAGCAGCCATGAAATGGCTTTTTAGCTGCTGTTCTCAGAGGTGTTCAAGCCTTTCTAGATCCATAGTCAAGAGACTCTAGTTGCCTGGTCCCCAGACCTTATCACAGGAGGCTTAACAAAGGAGCCAGTTTGGACTCCCCAAAGGCCACAAGTATCATTGTTCTTAACCAGTTCATTCTCCCCCTTGAGCCCTAGCCTCTATGCTGGACTCTGAGACATAGTCTAGTATGAGATTGCCATTTGTCATAAAAATAGAAATGTGCTTAGTGAAATAATATCTCTCTGCCTCATTTTTTCTTTATCCAGGCTAATGGGAGTATCTTCTTGCAGCCTTGTGCTTCTCAAAATGTCAGTCTCTTGCACCTAAATCACCTTTTCCCATCTCATCTAAGGGCTTTATGTGTGCGGTTAACTTCTAAGATACCTAGTAGATGGGGGACGTGATATGCATTTAATGTGTCAGCTACCAGAAGGAGGCCTCCACTCACCATGTCTTAGCTTCCTCTGTCCTGGACTTATTCTTCCATTTCAGTCTGCATTGCTAACTAGAGACAGGCAGCTGGCAGTGCTGACTGGGGCCTGGGCTGAGCTCGGGTGGTACAGACAGTGTTGCTGCCTATTGGAAGTGGTGAAGGGGAGAAAGTTGTCAACTTTTCATGAAATAGCCTACGCATCCTCTCTCTTCTTGGTTCTTGGATGCTTGTTTTTATCTCTACCCGAGGTTTAGTGCCTTACCAAGAGAATGAGAGCAATGATCTATTCTAATCACATGGATTGTTACCACTTCCTTACTGCCTGCCACAGTTGAGTTGGAAAGTTAGAGCATGGCGTTTGGGACCAGTGGACATCTGGAAGGATGGTGGGAAAGCCACAATAGAAGAATTACTATACTGTTGCTTTTCATATGTTGGGACTTCCTGAGCAGCAGCCTGCTCCTTTTCACTCCCAGAGCTTTCTGAAGTGGTTTGGGGCTGGCTCTGTATACTCCAGTCATATTTGCTGCTGTGGTGAAGAGGGTTAGGAGTAACTGTGGTTGTGTATCATCTCCTGGAATAAAGACTTCGGTTAGGCCCCATTAACAAGACGAGTCAATGAAGAGAGAAGAGAGGGTTCCCCCTGGCTTTTGAGGGACAGAGATCAAACATGTGACGAATTATCCTTTTAACACTTGGAGATTCTGAGAATTCTGGATTTCAGAGGGAATTCACAGATTAGCTGCTGCCACAGTGAGTGCAGAGTGCGTCTGGTTGCTGATTCCATCTCCTGTGGGAGGGTTGTCTCCTCCACCCAGGCTGCAGGTTGGACTGCTGCCTTCTCTTTGTCCCCTATTCCTATCAAGTCTGGATGAAGTAATATCAGGGAGGGCCACTGACAAGGAGCAGGTACAGGCAGCATTTTAGGAGTACATATGTAACTCCCATCAAGAGTAGCTCTGGCTACCCATGAGGTGACTCCTTTCACGGACCTGTACTAGAAGGAAATTAGCCAGGCTGAGAAATTGAGAGGGAGAGAGTGCTAGCATTGGGAGCCAATTTATTTTTTAGCTCTAGGGGAAAGAATTGGTGAAAATAAAAGCGAGCACTGATTAAATGATTATGTGCTATGCACTGTTCTATATAAATTTAACTCACTCAGTGAAAATAGGTTATTTGGAAGTGTCATGTGTGTTCTTTTGGAAGAACAATGTAGCATAGAGGAGGTAAGGATGGACCCAAAGGTTGTTGACTCAAAAAGATTACCTCTAAATTTCTATTTTTCTGATCTTGATTATTGTAATCCTACCTATACATTAAAGAGAGTGAGTTAATTAAATATGACTTTGTCTTACTGTAGCTTCATATTATCAGTAGCCAACTCACGCAGTCTGTAGCTCTGGCTCAAACTGCCCACCTTGGGGGTAACTGGCATTGGAATGCGATGTGACGTAGAATCCACACCAGCGGCCCATATAATAACATTATTGGGTGCTCACCCATACACCAGGCATTGTGTAAGCGCTTTATGTGCATTATTTTATTTAGCTTTATTACCATCCCCAAGAGAGGGACCATTACTACTCCTAATCCCAAGTGAGGAAAAGGAACTCAGTGACATGAGCAAGGATGTGCCCCTAGTAGGGTAGGAGAGAATAGCCCTCGGCCCTCAGGGTGCTGACAGCGTCCCATTTGCCTCTCCTCAGACTGCTTCTCCGAGGAGTGTCGCTCTGTGATCCAGGAGCAAGCCACAGCCCTGGGCTTAGCCATGTTTTCTCTCCTGGTGCGGCGCTGCACCTGCTTACTCAAGGAGTCTGCCAAAGGTAAGTAGATGAGGGGGCCCTGACTGATGGGCTTCCCAGGTGCCTTGACCCTCTCCAGACAAGCCTCATAGTGTCCCACTGCTTTCTCAGTGTCTTTTCCCTCTCTTTGCCGTTCTTTCTCTTCCTAATCACCCTTTTTTCCTACTCAAGGAACCACTCCCTCCCTCTTCTCTCGAAACTTCAGTAGTTAGGATTTTCACTGTTCCTGTGAGCTGCTGCAGCTTTGAAAGAAAAAAAAAAAAAGAAGAAAAGTGAGTTCCCCTTTTTACTTATAATCGATGTTTTGCCCCCTCCCCACCATGTCTGGTACCTGGTGGATGCTTTAACTACTGTATGCCAGCTACCTTGGAGGTCTCAGTGGATCAGAGCAGGCTATTTTTAGCCCTTGGATTGAATGGCTTCACATTTCCTTTAGGGCTGCCCTTAGAATTCTAAGCCTGATTGCTAGACAGTGTAAGGTAGGGCTGAAGGCTTTCAGCTCCTGCATCAGCACTGGTGAGCAGTGAGGCCCCTTTGTTGTCTCCCTGCCATATCTGTTTTGTGACTACCTCTAGCTTCTGGGGTTGGTTTGTTTTGGAGGGAGGGTCAGATAGCTTTTTATTTTGAAACAATTTTAAGTTTACAGAAAAGTTGCAAGAATAATACAAAGAACCTTTACATGCCATTCACCCAGATTCCCCAGTTGTTAACATTTTACTACATTTGCTTTAAGTTCTCTTTCTATATAGACATATTCTTATGTTTATTAGTATTTTTCTTCTAAACCATTTGATTGTAAGTTGCAGACATGATGGCCTTTTACTCCTAAATACTTGACTCTGTAGGAGGACATTATCTTACAGGTAGCACAGTTACTGAAGGTCAGAAATTAACACTGATATAGTACTATATTGAAGCTACACAGACTTGATTCCATTTATACCAATTGTCCTAAAAAAGTTTTCTTTACCCCAAATCTAGGATCCAATCCAGGAACACACTTTACGTTTAGTTGCCATGTCCTGTTAATCTCCTTTAATCTGGAGCGATATATCAATATTTCTTTGTCCTTCCTGACCTTGACATTTTGAAGAATACAGGCCATTTATTTTATAGATTGTCTCACACTTTGGGCTTTTCTGGTATTGCTTCATGATCCAGATTCAAGTTATGCAATTTAGACAGAAATTCTGGTGCCATCTCAATACTGTGTTGGAGGACGTCTAAAAGGGTGGGCTAGAGGCCAGAGTAGTGACTTCAGCCAGGCCAGAGGTGAAGCAGAAACTGCTGTCTGCAGGGGCAAACCCAGTGCACTGGTTCTCTCTCTGTCCTACTTTTCAGACTCCTCTCAGGTGCTGGCACTTGTCCTTCGCCTCTGGGCCCAGCTTTCCTGTGGACTTGGTCTCCCTTCCCTAAGAGCTTGCTGCCATCCCAGCTTCCCAAGCCTTACTCGGGGCCACAGCAGACATAGGCCCAGTTCTCACCCTTTGCCTCTGCAGCTCAGCTGTCCTCTCCTGAGAACGAGGATGACCAAGATGACATCAAGGTGTCTTCCTTCGTCCTGGACCTGAAAGAACTGCTCCCCAGTGTGAAAGTCTGGTCAGATTGGATGCTTGGCTACCCCGACACCTGGAACCCTCCACCCACATCCCTGGATCTACCCTCACAGTGAGTCAGCCTGCTCATTCCTTCACTGCTGGCCTTGGCCCACCTGTGTTTCCTCCGCAGCATCTCCCACTTCTTTTCTTTGTTCTTTCCCACCCACACTCACTCACTTCTTTCTTCCTTCTTCATTTAAATTTTGCTTTTTCCCTTCCTTGAACACCTTCCTTGTCCTCTGTGTCTTAGGTTATTACCTATTATCTGGGCTCTTCCGCCTCCTTTCTGTCTCTTTTTTCTGTTACACCATACTTGTGCTGTTTTGTTCTTTATCCATGCACTTGCCCTCTCATCTCCCTTCACATTGTTCATACTCATTGTTTCCACAGCTGTCCCTTGAATTTGGGTGTGTGAGAGACTTTGTCTCTTTCTCTCACTTTTAGTTTATCTCCATGCACCATTCAGGTGATCTCTTTCTCCTTTTTATATATATTTATGAAATCATTTATTCATTTTTATTGCAGTAACTTTGATTTTACACATTAAAATAAACTCACGTGTAGGTCCCCATATGTGCAGTTTCCCCATTCCTCAGATATATGTCAGCACACCCTGCCCTCCACCAAATCAACAAGTGCTCTTCACCATTGTCCAATGGACTCCGCCACCACTTGTCCCCCCACACCCCCCACTGCCCTGTCCCATTCCCTGTTGGTAACCTCAGTTCTGTTGCAGGTGTCCAAGGGTTGGTTGGTTTTCATCTGTTACTTTGTTTTGTCTTTTTACAGTCCACCTGAGTGAGGTCATCTGGTATCTGTTTTTCTTCTTTTGACTTATTTCACTTAGCATAATCTCTTCTGCATTCATCTATATTGATTCCAAGGACAAGATTTCATCTCTTCTAAGGGCTGTGTAGTATTCCGTTATCTCACTGCTTCTTGTGCTGTCTTATGCACTTTGTCTCCTTGCCTACCTCTCATGACATTGTCTTATGTGGGCAGGAATGAGTGCATGCACCTCTTTGCCATTCACTTTATTCCCTGTCTCCTTAGCATACACCATCCCTCTCTCCCATCTGTGTGTCAGAGCATTTATCGGTGTGGGGTATGTTGGTTGGGGGAGTATGGGTGTCTGCCTGGGTGTGTCTCTATAGATCTACTTGTGTGCCTTCTTTGTTGTTTTTTTACTGTAAAATTTAAATTGTATTATAAACAAAATTTGCCACCTGAATCATTTTTGATATAGTTGACCCTTGACCCCTATGCAATAGAAAGTCTTGAGTATAATCTTTGACTCCCCCAAACTTATCATTGTTTTTTGTTTTCTGTCCAGGGGATGGTTTGAGGAGATATACACACACATACCCATGAATACCAAAATCTGATGGATGTCGACATCCACAGTTGGTTGAATCCATGAATGCAGAGCTGTGGATAAAAATAACCTTCATATAAGTGGGCCCTAGCAGGTCAAAGGCATGTCATTCAAGGGTCAGCTGTATACATTTCAGTGGCATGTTACATTCATACTGTTGTGCTCCCTTGTATGGTTGGTTGTTTCTTGTGTCCGTATCTGTATGAGTTGTGTCTCCGTGTGAATCTGTGTGTGTGTGAATCTGTGTGTGTGTGTGTGTGTCAGTGTGTTTCCAGTGGTAGTGTGGGTTTGTACCTGTTTCTGAATGCCTAGGTCCAAGACTGCCCCTGTCTGGGTCCATGTGTCTTCATGACTGTCTCTATACGTTAGTCTGGGTCTGTCTTTCAGAGGGGTAATTTCTCTGTGTGTGCATCTGCCTTTGTCCCCCTGCCTCTGCCCATTCCTCCTACCTGTCTCTGCCTGTCTTGACTTGCCCATGTCTGCTTGCCTCTTGTCTGTCTCTGCCTGCTTCTGTCTGCCTATGTTATTTGTGTGTGTCTGTATGAGGGATCAGCAAATTATGGCTCACAAGCTAAGAATGGTTTACATTTTTAAGTGGTCAAAAAAAAAAAAAATCAAAAGAATAATATTTCATGACTCGTGAAAAGTATATGAAAATCAGATTTCAGTGTCCCTAAAGTTATACTGGAACACAGCTATGCTTATTTGTTTTTACTTTGTTGTAGCTACTTTCGTGGTACAACAGGAAAGCTGAGTAGTATCAACAGAGACCAATATGGTCTGCATATCTAAAGTATTTACTATCTGTCCATTACAGAGAAAAGTTTGCTGGTCCTGATCTATAGCCAAATTCCCATGTGTCCCATTATTCTGTTACTGTCACTGTGTGTGTGTGTGTGTGTGTGTGTGTGTGTGTGTTCTTGTTTGCACAGTAGTGTCCTAATATGAATTCAAATGGGTGTCTAACTTTGGTCAACTCTATTGACCACTCATTTCTCCCTCCCTCTCCTCCCTTTCTCTATATCTGTCTCTATCTCTGCCTTTCTCTTGGGTTCTTCTCTGCCTCTCTCCCTATTTTTCTTTTCCCTCCCTCCTACTTCCCCTCTTCCACATTCTCTGACTGTGCTCTCAGGAATGTTTAGTGCACACTGGGCTTCTGTGTTGTGTGTAGATATATATGTGTTTGGAAACAAGCATCCATACCCAGCATCTCAGCATACTTGTCTAGTATTCTTTTCTAGAGGAGGAAAACACTGAAGGATAGACTGTAGAGACTAGGTTCCTGCTGAAGGCACTTCTAGGGTCTGGAAAGGGGTACTTTTCTGGGCTGGGGACCAGCTCATGTGAGTCTCTTGGACTCATGGGTGGCCCATGAAGAAAGGCTGCAGCAGAGACTGGGCCACACAGATCTTTCTTTGTGGACTCTGTAGTCTGACTCTTTCCCCCTTTCCTTTATCAAATTTCTTCCTTGTTCCTCACCTCCAGGAAGCACCCCTAGACTGTTATACCATCTCTCTCCCTAGCTCTGACTCTGTTGGTATGCTTTCAGTATCAAACTGTTCTCTCCATTCTTCTTGTGAATCCTTTTAGGTTTCCAAAATGTACCCCAGGCTGAGGCCTCCTGCACGAGGGCTGAGCCCCTCAGCTAAACAGCCAGAGGTGAAGCGCAGAAACTGTGCTCCCTGCTGCCACTGCCCCCCACAAGTAGATGGCCCCTCCAAACACTGAGGTCTGTGCACAGTGGCCCAGGGCCACTGCTGCTACAATCCTCTGCACCAAAATCCCTTGGATAGCAAGCCACAAAAGAACTGGCGGATGTGTTGACTAGGGGGCAGCTGTTTCCTAGCACTGTTCCCAAAGAGTTAACATGTACAGCCTCAAACTTTTCAAGCTATTAGTCTATAATGTCGACTAGGCAACTTGCAATTTTGGAAAGAAACTGGCAAGGAAGGTCTCAGCTTGCCAAGTCTCTGAAGCCACTGCTTCTGTGCATGTGCAGGGATCACGGCGTTCCTCCCTTCCTCTCGTGGGGGATGGGAGGGTAAAATGAAGAGGCAGACCATCTGTCCCTGGAGCTTGGGCCGTCCCTGGGTCACCTCACATCACAATCAAAGGTGTACCTTAAATTTGGTCCACCAGCCCCTGGGCATCTGGGGCATTGGGCCTGTTAACGCTCTTCTGCAGTTTGTCTCCCTTCATCCTTCCTCCCTCTCTCACTCCCTTTTTGCTTTTGTTTGGCCGAGGAAATGGAAAGCTCACACAGGAAGTGCTGGGCCTCATTTGCTTGAGGTGCTGAGTCTGTTTTCTCTTTGGATGCAGCAGCAAATGGCCCGTTGCCGGCTTATGCGAGCTGCTGCCCATCTTTGGGCAATGGCTCAGTCCAGCTGGGCACGTGGTCACAGCTATAGCCATCCCAGCTGGCTTCACCTTCTGGGCCACAGAGGCAGAAAGGGTTGGGAAACTCGAATCAAATTTGCTTAGTCTTTTCAAACATTTCTTTATAGGGAGAGCAAACCTGACCAAGTAATATGTTGAGTCTGATTGCCCAGCGTACAAGTTCCCCTTGCTGTGGGCACCACTTACTCTCTGATGTATAGACTAGAGAAGTCAGTGTGGGAGAGAATACAGTCCCCTTCTGTGCTGTCTCTCTGTAGCCAGGATCAGCATCTGGTTGTCTCTGGAATGCAAGTTTACACATAAAGGAGGGGCTCTGCTCTCCTGGGTCTGGAACAGAAGGCTTGGTGGTTTGAGGATTGGTGTCGCTGTTGGACAAAGCAAACCTGGCCTTTGACCACCACTGAGGGTAATATCTCACCTCATAACCTTCAATCCAATCACTGGAAAAGTTGGAATAAAAATTTGCCTGTCTGTAGTTTGTCATAGAGCTGCTTCTCACTTGTTGAATAAATACCCTGGCTGAGAGATTGGCATGTAAGGTGGCTCTGGGGTTTTCAATTTGTGTCTTATGGCCATGGATCTTCCATACTATGGAACCTTTCCTTTTAAAGCCATGGGGCATAACATACTTCAGATAGTTCTGTAGATGTCAGAATAGTAATCCCTCTGACACTCTTAAGGTCCTTGTGCTGGTCTTCATTTTGGAGGGTTTAGGAACGCTTTCAAGAGCAGGAAGGAAGTAAATACCACTGAACACCTCTCCTTTGCATGCGTTCATTAATCCCGAGATAAGGTGACCAGATAGCCTTTATTTCAATTATCCAGGAGTTCCCCCTTCCAAACTGTCTCCATGACACATTTGGACTTTTATTTAATCTTGCTTCCTTCATTGCCTTCCCTGTCTTTCATTTTGTTACTTTACAGTCAGAAAATCATTCCAAAGCATCCTCCACACTCCTAGAGGGAAATCCAAAGCTTATCTTTCAGTGTCTTTGGTTCTCATCTTTTCCCGTTCCTCTTCTTTCTGGTCACATCTTCTTTTCCTAGGCAGCAGCCACTTAGGCATACGACAGAGCATCGCTGACACTGTGATAAGGGCAGGATTTCAGGGCCATTTGCGCCTTCCCACACAGTGGCACTTAGTAGGTATGTATGCAGGAGTCAAGCTGTAATAAAATAAGTTGACTTCACTGTCACCTTTGTACCTGTTGGGAGTTGTGATAGGGTGGCTTGCTATCCAAGGGATTTTGGTGCAGAGCATTGCAGCGGCAGTGGCCCTGGGCCACTGTGTACAGACCTCGTTGTTGGAGGGGCCATCTACTTGTGGGGGCCGTGGCAGCAGGGAGCACAGTTTCTGCTTCAGGCCCCTTGTTAGAAGGGAGAGACAGCTACTTCTCGCTTTGCCAAGTGAACATGAGGAAAGTTGTGAACGCCAGGTGATGGAGAGGAGCGGAGCAACCGGCTTCCAAGAGCCCAAGCACAGTGGCCCCTTGCATCGCAGGACCTTTGGCAAGGGCAGTGGACAGCCTACCTCATTTCATAGTCTCTACTGAAGCCAAATCTTCCCTCGTCTTGATCTCTAGTTCTCAGTAAGTGAAAGAGTCAGGGGACTTTGAGAACATCCAAACCTAGCCCAGCTGTGGCAGTTGGTTTATTGCTTTCAGCTGGTACTTGAACCCAGGTCCTGGTCTTGGAGGCTTTCCCAGGTTTAATCCCCAGAGCTTTCTCTGCAGCTGTATGACACTGCGCTGACCCCGAATGAGGATAGGAAAATAGAACCAGTGCCAAGCCAGAGTCTCTTTTTCATTTGGAGTCTGGCTGTCTGCCCATGACCAGGGTTACATAATGGGAAACATAGCTGGGGCTCTGGAGAGCCCGCGTTTCACCAGGCTGCCCAGACCTTCGCATTCTGATGCTATATATCTTCCTAATTGTAGCTCAGATGCATTTATCACACTGTTGGATTGGAGTACTATAAAAAAAAAACACCAGAAATTCCTGAACTTACTGCTTTTCCATGGCTTGTCTTGTATAGTCTACAGAGCATGCTGGAAAAGTCTTGTAGGGATCCCTCTGAGGTACTGTCATATAGGGAGACTTAGGAATATGTACAGAATATGCAATAAGCTAATTTCTTTAGGGAGCCTGTATATGTTGACCCTGTAGGTGAGGTTGAAATTTTGAATTAAGAAAACAACTAGCTCACCACCCTCATAGGGCAGATCTGTAATAAGAACTAATCCTACGTCTAATCAGCACCCCTTCAAGGACACTTAATACGTCTTCCCAAAAGGGCATTTTAGGAGGTCACTAAGTAATAGTCCATCAGCACTTCCCTGAAGGAAGTGGTAGTGACTGTGGGAAGCCCCTTTGCTACCCTGGCTCCTCACCCCGTCTCCCTGTCTCCGGGTTGGGGCGTCAGCACTACAGCCTGGCACCAGGGGGTTCCTCTTCCTCCAAGTGCTGAGTGTGGGGCACACGTGATCTCTCCCATGGCAGGAGCCTCTGTCCCCTCCCCACTCCTCCCATAGGACTTCTTGTGAGAGGAAGGGGTGTTGGCCTGAGGCTCTGGTTTGACCCCAGCAGGGTACAGCAGCTGACCCCAGGGAGAGTACTTTCCAGCTCCGGGCCGAGGTTATTTGGGTCCAGTGTGTGCTAAACTAAGAAGATGTGTTGGAGTGGTTACAGCTAAAAATTTAGAGAGGCAGGAACCGTGAGAATCCGCACCAGGGAGGCCACTGAGGGCTCCACTCATGCCGTGGAGATGTCAAGGTCCCCTGGGGGGCTACTTTTTCCCAAACATAGTGCTGATGGGTTTAGCACACAAAGTGATGCAACTATCTGTACATACGAATGTAGCTTGGGAGAACTGAAATAAGACTCACTCTGACCTAGAGAGAGGTTGAGGGGGCACAGTAGAGGTGCTCCAGTACTTGAAAAATTCTCGAATGAGGTTACTGTGACCTGTTGTTGGCCACATGACTCCAGCTGCATTGCTTAGAACATAGAGAAGTTTATGTTCTTAGAGAAGTACAGGGTAACTGAGCTTCAGAAATTGGTTTGCTGTATTGGGCAGAATTTGTTAGGCACTGTCCCAAGGGCCCAAGCTGACTTGTTTATATGAACTAGAAAGGCAAGAAGGGATCATCTTTTACTGAATCTTATGTTCTCTAGTGCTCACTTAACAGCTGTTATTTTTGGAGGGTGGTATCTTGTTGCCCATGTTTTAAGTCCTAGAACAGAACAGTGTGATCTTTGACACCTTTGTCTTCCTGGTAGCATCTGGAAAATAATAATGTTGTTCCTAAATCACCAAGAGAGTTGCATCAATTCTACTCCCCATGAGACACACACACACACACACACACCACCACCACCCCCATCTCCACTCCATCTCAGGGTATTTTGAGCTACCCAACATTGAAGTATCAGAACCAGATCCTCAGCACACTGAAAACAGAGTTGGCATGACATCTTGACCTTCCAAGAGGGCTCATTAAGCTGTTTTGAGTCCAGGTACTATTCTTTTAACTCTTCTTGACTTGGATTCCAGTCCATCTCTGCTGTTTACCTCCTGTAGGGTGTGAAGTTCTCCAGGGCTGCAGTGATCTGATGTTGGCCATTGAACCCTGTGTGGAGAGTTGGGGACGAGAATATAATAGTCCATTGGCAGACGAGTTTTAAAGAGGAGAGATATTGCATATCTTAAGAGCATTTCTCTTATTATGATCTTTTGTCTTTCCCCTTCATGTCTGTAGTTCATGGCCTTTCCCTTTTTCAGTGTCCTTATGTCTAGTTTCTATGCCACCTTGGCTGTATTTCCTGAACTCCTTACACCAGGAACCAAAACACCTAACTCGATTTCCCATCTGTACTACTTCTCTGATCTTCCATAGCTCTGAAACACAATGCTGGGCTTCTTCTCACTCAACTCCTTCCGGGTTTGTTCTGCAGCTGTGGAGTTTGAATGTTAGTGTTTAAACAAGCTGGTATTACACAGGAAATGGCCACCTCCACAGGCCCCTGCAGGCTTGTAACATGGGGTCATTGTACTTGATATTAATCACCAGTCAGCCTGTTCCCCCAGTAAAAATATGAAGGGGTGGGTGAGAGCTCAGTCCTCCTTAGACTTGCCAGAATGATAGCTTGAGTCCTGGTCAGATCTTGGCAATCCACTCTTCCCAAACTATCTCCCTCCCTCGGTCCTGTCCGGGATGAAGCTTGCAGAAAACTTCCTATCTGACCTCTTCCCTATAAAGCTGGCAGATCTGCCTTCCTTTCTAAGTTCTAAGAAGGAGCTACAATGTTGTGATACAACATCTCATGTGAGAAAACTTCAAAATTACAGAAACTCACTGGTCCACCTGAGACCAGTGCTTCTCAGATCCTTGCTTTAGAGCTGCTTTTCTAATGCCGTTTGCAGAAGTTACCCCTGCCTGAAGGGTTAATCTGATTCCCCGAGTCAATATCCCCCAAACAACCAGCCAAGAGTGTGTGTTGGTTCATTTCTGTGAAATGTGTTTCCCCAGTCACCTGGGCTGGCCTGGGCTGCATTGTATCGGCCAGCAGCTGCACTGCACTCAAACTGACAGCTACATTAAACCTTGGAATTCTGAGGCAATAAAAAGTAAATTAACTCTTATTTTTTTTCCTTTCCTGGTGGAGTAAGTGAATGTATGTCTGTGGGGAAGCGAGTGAGCTTTAGTCCTGAGTGCATTCTTCTAGCTAGTCACTGCTGGTCTATCCCAAACTAGGATCTGGTTTTCAGACTCCAGCCAGGGGTCTGCTTTCCTGGTGTGTGGTGTGTTCTGTGGGGTTGGGCCACTGGGTCATCACCCTGCAACTGCTGATCCCTGCTCACTAATCACGTCACAGCTGCTGAGAGGCTCCCTTGCCACCCTTCTGAGAGTCATAACTGGAATCATTGGACACAGTTTCATATTCGCTGGCTACTTTGTGTCTCCTTGGTGAAAAGCGCACCCTAATTTTAATGGAATTTTGTGGACTTCAGGAGCTTCCCCAAAACTTGAGTTGGAACTAGAACAAGTCAGAGAAACTTGTCCAATCCCATTACAATCTCGAAGGACTCCAGATGCTTTGATACTGTCCGATAAACCTTTTGGGGGTTATTTCCCAACATTTCCAGGAGATTGGGAGCTGTTGAAAACTCTCAGCCACCAGAATTTGATCTTGGGCTCCTTGGACCAGACCATCCTTTAATCCTTAGAATCCAAGGGCTGCTATGGGTAAAGTTTGGAAGACACCTGTATCTTGGATAAGGAACTCTAGAGCAGAAAAAAGTTAAGCCTTTCCCCTTCTACTCAGATGGGAAAACCTGTGTTCACCCACAGAACTGACCTCTGGGCCCAGAGGCCTGATTGGGGTAAACCGAGGTTATGTTGCACAGGTTCCAGGGATTATCTCTTCCTTTTGCAGATATCTTAACTTTCAAGTTCAGGCATCTCACCTAAATCTTGAAAGTACCCCCTTTCTTTTAGCATTAATTCCTTGAAATTCTCATCTCTCCCCATTCCTGTAGACGGTCACTGTACAGCCAATGGGTACCTAGTTAGTTGTACTCATGCCATGGTGCTCAGTGAAAGAGAAGACAACTACTGATGAGATGTGAAGTGCGCGTCAGCAGTCCCCCTGAGACACCAGAAGAAAGCAGATCAGAGAACTCAGATCAGAGTTCAAACATACGGCCAGTCTAAACGGATCAGGGCAGAAATGACCTTTCATTGAAGCATTTTATGTATTCCCTTGGTTCTGCTCAGTCTAGTTTGGCCCTTGGGCTGCTGTATAATTGTGAATCAGGAACTCAGGACATTCTATGTCTTTTGGCACCAATTGCTGTCTTACAAATCAGCACTGGAATAGGAACTCTCATCCACTTCACTTTTTCAATGAGTCTTAGATTTTGGCACAAGGTGGGTGGTAATGGGCAAAAGGCAGATGTGGGCAGGGGTCCCTAGTGGTGGCTAACAGTCATTGGGAGGAGTCAGTTTTGGTTTATCTGAGCCTTAGGGGACAGGAGAGCATGATAATGAGAACCACATGGTACCACATATTTCTTCATCTTGGATCCAAGATGGTAGGGGTGGGAGGATGAGAGGGATGTGGGGCCTCCCACTGTGGCAGCCTTGGGTAATTTTCTGCCGCCTCTCCCTGGCTGGGCATGCTGCTGCCTACACCCCACCCCAGCTACGTCCTGCAGCAGCCTTGACCTGCACAGCACCAACCAAGGCCCCCAAGCCAAGAATTCAGCTGGGAGACTTTTCACCTTCTTCCTTCTCACTGTCGTCTTTCCTGTTTATTTTCCAAATTGCTGCTCTGCACTGAGCAGTGCCTGTTGGCCAGAGCTCACCAGCGCTGTGGGATCAGACTCAGGCAGTGGACTCAAGTGGCCAACAGGGCACTGGGGGAGGAAGCGGGGAGCTGGAAGAGCCTCCCTATGCGTCTCCCATGGGCAGCGCTAACCTCGGAGGCGGCCCTGAGCAGCCCTATCACATCCGGTGCTTGTCTCTGCAGCCGGGACCGGAGGATAAACTATCAGAGCTGTGGGGCAGTGCATCATTCCTCTTATTATTTTCTTCTCTGCAGATGGGGTCGTGGAAAGTTCAGTTCCTTTTAACCCTCAAAGTTCTGTTTATTCTACAGCTGGTAGTCTGAATGCTGCGTTTCCCATTACATCACAAAGGGGCTCAGGCAGATCTCTGCACAGAAACGTGTTGCAACTGTTTATTTTTTTCCATATTTAAACATTTCTGACAGCCAAACCCGGCTAAGCCAAAAGATGAAGCTTTGTGAATGAGCCTAGTTGTCGGTGTCTGTGCAGAGAGCGGCTGTAGAAAACTCTCCTCCGTCTCTCCCGTGATTCTTCCCAAACATGTGCTTTTTTCCTGGGCAAAGCCTGTGAATCGAGTTACTTCTGCTGTACACGTGTGTTGATTATGTGCCGTTGTGTGATTAATGGGGCTGTGTTCCGCCTGGCTCCCAGGACACTCTTGAAAACAAGATGTTTCATTTCATTGCCTTTTCCTAGTGCAGTGATTACAGTAAATAAACCAGTGCAGTCTCCTTTCACCTGGATCCAGTCAGGGAGTCCCCACAACTCTCTCCACTTTCTCTCCTACCATCACCTTCAGTGGCATATCCCTTGAATGCATTCTTTTTTGCCGTCTCCCAAAGATTTCTAGTCTCCAAAAGAAACAAATTGCTGAAGTCTGTTGCCCCTCCTTAGCAGATTTGGCTCATGCGCAGTAACTCCTCTGGGAAGATTCCAGGATGTAGCTCATTTGTATAGTTCTCTTTGCTTCTTGCCTCTTGCCACTCCACCTCTTGAACCTAATTGTAAAACTTTTCTTTGTAGTTCTTCTGTGTGTCATTCCTCTTGGAGTACAGTATAGCATCCATAGGGAACTGCCTGTTGCAGACTCGTTAGTTAGATGATCCTCTGTAGCAGAAAGCCAGGTGCATAGGTTTGGCAAGCCCTGGATCTGAGTACAGTTTGGCTATTTGAGCTATGCCCTGGGGGCAGGGGAGGTGGGCATTGAGAGGATTGTAAGGGTCCTAAGCACCCACCAAAGTTGGGATCTGAACCACAGTAGATTTTTGACCAATTATGGTGAGGGATAAATTAGCCTTTTCTTTATAATTCTGCTGTGGAGTTTGAACTGGGGAGAGCTAGACTTAGCATTTTTATGATTTCTTCTTGGCTTCAACTAGGACCTGGTTGCTGATGTGCGTTAGGATGACCAATCATCCCGGTTTGCTCAAGTTTCTTTGAGTGTGGTACTTCTAGTGCTAAGGACAGTCCCAGGCAAACCAGTTGATCACCCTTTCTGTAACCTTTCACAAGTGAGGGAAAGGAGAGGGCGCGGAATGGCCAGAACAGCACTGCTACTGGTTCATATGTAAGAGCAAGGGAAGCTTTACCTTCCTAGAAAGGTCTTGACAGATCAGGGATGAGGTTTTTGTTGTGTGTGTATTTACGTGTCTGTTTCCCTGCTTACATATAAGAAGAGATTTCTAAAGCATTGTAGCAGGATAAAAAAAGCACACGACTCTTCCAGTGGTGTGACTGGCCCCTCTGGCTGTGGGGGAGGAGGAGAGCTTGGCACTCCGTTGTTGTCTGTGGCATATACTTGGCTGCATGGTGGTGGGGGAATTCTGTGAGCTGCCTCGGCACCGGGTGTCTAGAGTGTTTGAGTAAGTGTCTAAGGCACACTGTCTGGAAAGGTGACAGGACCTGCATTAGGCGACTGATTCTCTAAATTCTTTTTCCTTTCTGGTTAGGATTAAAAACTTCCCCCTAATCAATTTCAATCTTGCATAGATGGGCGCTGACGCACCAGATTGCTGCTATCGGCACAATTTTGTATCCTAGTTTTTTGGCTATTATTTCCCAGCAGATACCAGCCATCGACAACGTTTGTCACAGATACCTCCCTGCTCATAAGTGCTTAAATACTTTTACTGTCCCCTCTGTAGATCCTCTCTTTTCTTACCTTATTTCTCACAGGATTGCTGTGGATGTGTGGTCGATGCTGGCTGATTTCTGTAACATACTGACTGCGGTGAATCAGTCTGAGGTGCCACTGTACAAGGACCCGGACGATGACCTCACCCTTCTTATCCTGGAAGAGGACCGACTTCTCTCGGGCTTTGTCCCCTTGCTGGCTGCCCCTCAGGACCCCTGCTACGTGGAGAAAACCTCGGATAAGGTCAGCCCCGGGCCAAACATCCCTTCCCATTCACCCCTCCTCTTAATTCTCCAGACTTTTTTATTCTTGGGAAGTTTTCTGTGCAAACGGAACATGATTAAGTCACTGAGAAGGGTGTTAAGGGAAAATATCGACCTTTTAGCCGCTGACATCCAGCTCTGTGTCCTGAAAAAAAAAGCCCTCTCGACTTCCTTTGGTGTGTGTGTGCTTGCTGGCATGTTGTATATACGATCATTTCCTCACTTGTTTAAATAGTGCGGCTTGTGTTGGCAGTGCTCTCACTCAGCTCCAAATGGTTTGCATCATGCTTAAAGCACCCTTCTTCCTCCCCCTTAGTCTCCTTCCCCCCAGCCACAAAACTCTGCACTAGGAAAACAGCCAGGTCTTTTTCCCTTCTCTAAGGAGGAGAGTGATAAATGGGTGACTAGAGAGAAGCAGACACCATGTGTTAACTTACAAAAAAAGCTTTTAGGAATATGAAGCATTCCCCGCTGCCTGGTTTCTATTTTTTTCCTCTAAGGCTGTGTTTTAACCTGAACTTTTTTTCTAGTTCTTTTGTTTATAGAAAACAAAGCCCATTGCCTGTTGCCCTGGTGGGGACTGTGGAACTCTTAATCTCTAACAGTTGAGTCTTTGGCCAGGTGTGGTGAGTAGGGCAGTCCCTTCTGCTTCACATTTCTCAGTAGCAGTTGCCAGACTGGGGAAATAGCACCCAAAGACCCTGGGAGTCTTCTGTGCTGAACTTGGGAACCCTGTTAATAGACCTCTCTGCAGAGTTATTAGCGTCACATCTCCTTGGGGAAGAGTCCACAAATGGCCTTTCAGGAAGAGATCTTTTGACCTAGATGCAGTGTGTAGAGACATAGGTAGGTTTTAAAAATAAAAAAGATAATAAAAGTTTAATTCCAAACATAAGCTGTGAATATGAGAGATTTTGTAATAGACATTTTTAAAAATGTTTTCTAGGTAGAAAAGAGTGATAGTATACATATGTAGTAGACCAGAAAGAAAAAAAAAGAAAAATTTAGCCATAATCCATATACCCACAGGTAACATTGCTCTTATTTTTGCTAATAATATATATTCATTGTTATCTTCTACTAAACACACACACACACACACACACACACACACACACACACATACACACACACCACACTTTAAAAACAAAACTGGGTATCATGCATATTATTTTTACTCTGCTTTTTTCACTTAATGTTTTGAATGTAGTCTTACGTGGAATCATTTTTGACGATTGCTTAATATTCTTTTATACACCAAAATTTCTTTAATCAGTGAAATGATTCTTCATAACTGACTTTTTATTTCACATTGCTTAAGTAGAGATGAAGGTTCTAGACTATGACATATCAAAAACCCATTTTCTAGAGATGCATAATAGCTAGTGGATCTTGGGAATGTGAGAATCTCTCCTTCCCAAGAGGAATACTTACTTTATGCTCTTCCAGTGAAAAGTTGGAAGAAATCCTGCTCTTCTAGTTTCGGAAGGGATTAATGGGAGCTGTATTGTGTGAGGCTCTGGACAGCTAATACAAAATGTATATTTTGTGGAAGATGTTCAGTTGGATGAGTTAGAAAAGAAGCGGGGTAACCATGGCTTAGGTCAGGGCAGCCTTGTACTCCTCTGTGATCACAAGGTGATCTTAACTCCAGAGGGCACTTTTGGGAATTAGCTAGTGGACTAACTTCTTTAATGCAAGAACAAGGGAAGATTCCTAACTAGTCTCAGAATTTCTAAGGCCTCTTTTCTCATCAACTCACCTAACTTTAGTGTCAGCATATGATGCATGTATATGACATAGTGTGTGTGTGTGTGTGTGTGTGTGTGTGTGTGTGTGTATATATATATAGTATGTAGTATGTATGTATGCAGTTCAGTGTATAAGAACACTATCTCACCAGAGAAGAACACCTGCAGTACATATCCTCAGCCTGTGGTCGTGATTCACAGGCCACCTGGAGCAGTTATGTCTCATTGAAACTAAGATAGGTCTTTACTTCAAGAACTGTGAAATAGGTATATCAAATATATCATCTCCAAATCTAAATTGCTGAATTTCTGTCCCCCAAACCTGGTCTTTCTTCTGTCTTTCCATCTTGGTAAAGGACGTCTTTGATTTTTGGGTTGCCCATGTCAACATTCTTGGTTCTTCTTTTTTCCCGTAACTTCGTATTCAAGCCATCAGTAAGTAATTCATGTCTTCTTTACCTTCAAAATAAATATAAATATAACTTTCTTTTTTAATTGCGGTAACTTTGGTTTATGATATGCAGGTTCACTCTTCATCAACTATGTAACTATCCTCATCACAAAATTTCTGATAGTCTTCCTCTGTCCGTTGGACTGTCACTATTCTACCCTCTCCCCCACCCCTGTCGTCCTGTAATGTCAGTTCTGTTGTCCACGTTGAGAGGTTACTCTGTCATTTGTTTCATCTGTTTATTTACTTTGTTTTTTTATATTCCATACATGAATGAGATCACCTGGTATTTATCTGTCTTCTTTTAACTTATTTCACTTAACATAATCCCTTTCAGTTCCATTCATGTTGTCGAAAATGACTGGATTTCGTCTTTTCTTTTTTAATAGCTGAGTAGTATTCCATATTTTTGAAGTAGTGTTTTTATATTCCTTGCATAAATACCTAGAAGTGAAATTGCTGGATCATATGGTAGTTCTATTTTTAAATTGAGGAACCTCCACATAGTTTACCAAAGTGGCTATACCAATTGACACTCCTACCAACCATATACAAGGGTTCCCTTTTTTTCCATTACCCTCAACAATACTTGTTATTTCTAGTCTTTTTGATGCACACCAATCTCACGGGTGTGAAGTGTTAGTTCATTGCGATTTTGATTTATATTTCCCTAATAAATGATGATGAGCATTTTCTCATGTACCTGTGCTGTCATCTTTGGAGAAATGTTTTTCACATCTTCTGCCCATTTTTCAATTGAGTTTTTTTTGTTGTTGGGTTGTATAAGTTCTTTATATATATGGAATATTAACCCCTTGTTGTATATATGATGTGAAAATCAGATAACAACTCTTTCTTACCACTAATTTGATTAATAGAAGATGCCTTTTAACTGACTTCTCTAGTTCTTCTCTCCTCCTTCTCCATAATCTTTTAAGTACAGGAACTGGAATGAACGTTTTAAAATATCAGTAAGATCATGTCACCTCTCTGTTTAAAACCATCTAGTAACTGTCCCTCTCACTTAGTAAAAGCCAGTTTTAGTAAACATCTACAATGCTTTCAATGATCTAACATCATCTCCGCTCCTTAACTCAACGTCAACCCCTTCTGTTTTCCTCGTACACATTGTGCTTTAGTCACATTGGCATCCTTGCTGTTCCACAGACAAGCCGAGCACTCAGATCTCTAAGAGTCTTTGCCCTTGTTTCTCCTCTTAACCTGGAATGCTCTGTCTCCAGATGGTGTGTAACTCTCACTGCCTTCTAAGTATCACTTTGTTAGAGTGGTCTTCCCTAACTATCCTGTATAAAATCCTTCCTTTTACTTTTACTCTGTTTTATTCCCAGTGGTATTAACTATCTAGCATATATCATCAGTCCCTGGTACTTCTTCCATAGGATATTTTAAGTCCTCATAATAAACCTGCTGAGTAGATTTCAGTACCTTCATTTTATTAAAAAGGTGACTGACTTGCAAGAGAAGAGGAAAATATGATGATAAACCCACATGAGGCATCTCCATAGCTGATCTAGAAGATTAGTATGAATGTGTCAGGGAATCTCTAGGAACTTCTTGACTTTTTTTTTTTTAAAGGAAAGGTACAGTCAGGAACGAAGGAGAGCAGACAGGCATACAGGGAGAGAGAAGAGGAAATATTCATTTTTATTTAGTTGTTCATCTTGGTTGTTCCCCCCGACCCCAGGTCAAGAATCTAGGTCCTTGGGATATTTGTGGGCTTTAGATATTTGAACAAGGTAAATGCTTTCTCTGCCATTTAATATTCTACTTAGTCTTAGTATGCCGTATTAAGAAATGTAAAATATCTCAAGGACTCTTAGCAGCAACATGAACAATTTCATTGTTCATGGGAATTGTTTAATCCAACCCGTGTTCATTCAAAAGATTTTTACTGAGCCTGTCTACATTATACTTTGTTGTTCTTCATTTTTTGATATTTTATTTAGGAAAAGTACAGGCCGAAATGCAGACAGGAAGAGAGAGAGAGGAATAAACATTTTTATTTATTTAGTTGTTCATCTTGGTTATTGTCTGTGGCCCTGGGTCTTGAACCCAGATCCTTGGGATGTATGCAGACTCCATCCCAGACTTACCCGCTAAGCCACCAGGGCACACCTACATTATGCTTTCTTCCACACATAATACAAGAAATCCAGACATATGTAAGGTAAACAGCCTCCTAGTTTGGGAGACAGTGTGTAGCATATGCAAAAACATAACCTAATTTGAATCTATAATTGAGGAGCTTTCGAAATTTTGTTGATTTGGTAGTATCCCAGTGAAGTCATTGCTTAACATGTCATAGATGTCATTTATGTCATAATTACATTTCTCAATCATGTTCTATGGAACTGTAATTTTTATAGGTTCTTAATTGTTAGGTGGAAAAGAGTCATGATCACGTAAGTTTGAGTAAAATACTGTTAAATAGAACCCATCTATTGCTGTAAGACTGTTGGAGCTTTTAATATAATGTACATTGTGAGAAGACTTTCAGTCTTTCCCAAACTTGCTTCACCCTTGATTGTTTTGATTTACTGAACATTTTGCAGGATTAGTGCACTGCCTGAGATAAGCCAACCACAGTAGAAAACCCAGGTATGGAATGAGCAGAAGGTGAGAAAATCATTCCAAAAGTGAAATGAAGAGTAAAGATTACTCTTCGTGCCAGTAGCGCTTTTGTAAACATGGTGAACATGCCCTAAAACTCATCATACATTCTGAATAAAATAACAAGTGTCAATCCCATAAAGTGACACAGCAGGAGAAGGGCAAGGATTCTCCGTGTGCCCAGGGAAAGTGGCATTATGACCGGAAGTAGAGTGGCTAGAGTGGGCAGACTAAGCCAGTTCTGGAAAAAGGTAAACCACAAAGAAGGTTGTACTGAGACTTAAATGCATTGAGCCCAACTGTAGAGAGAATGTTAGCTATTAAGAGATGCAAACATTTTGAACTGCAAGGTGATAATAAGAGAAAGGGCCAATTGATCCAGTTCTAAGTGTCATCTTTTTTCATTATGAAGACGATAAAAATTTGAAGTTATTGTCACTTCAAAAAAAAGAGTAAAGATTAAGGTAAAAGCGGTAAGTGGAGCTGGTTATATTTTAAGAGAAACATTGCAGATGATGAAATGAGAGCTAGTTGGGAAAGAAAATGATCTTAGATTCATTGAATAGCTAACTAGGCACCTAAATTCAGAAGTTAAGTAGTTTACCCAGGGTCACGTACCTAGAAGAAAGTGTAGAGTTAGAAACGTCTATATGACTTCGAAGCCTCATGTTCAAAAGAGGTACACCCTTGCAGCTCAAGCGACTGATGGGGCTAAGGTGCAGACCATGTAAAGCCCAAAGACCTAGGTTCATGACGGTGGGAGGTGGGGGTAGGCAAGAGGAAGAAAACACCTCATATTCAGACGAATGATTTGATGTCTACGATTTCCTTCAAAATAATCTGAAGAGAGAGATGACTAGGGGTATACGTGAAATTTTTTTTAATGCCGAATATTGATCATTATTAAATCTGACTAATGGATGCATCAAGTTATTATAGCGTTTTACTTTTGAATATGTATGAAATTTCCATAGTAACAAGTTTTAAAATAAATAGCCGTCCTGAAAGCAAAACAAAACTTTTTGTCCTTTCTGCTGAGTTATAGTGCTTAAATGGTTGAAAAAGTAATTGAACCATAGTAATAATAAAGTTAAATTGTTACAGTCAGTAATCATATTTCAAGCACTATTACATACATTTTCTCATTGAAATGCCTGCAGCCCTATAGGCAGATAAGAAGTGATGAAAAGCAAAGTGTTTTAAGAAAAAGATGTTGAGTTCAAAATACATGCATGTGTCTATAAAGCTATTTGTGATATTAAACAAAGATTTAATATATAGTGAGAGTCCTCTTTCCTTAGACTCTAAAGCTCTAGTTATTTAATTGTTTCGAGACCCAGGGCCAAGCTGGGGTGGGATGGAGAAGACCAAAAACAAGTAAAAGTGCTTCCTCCTCCTCTTTCCTTCCTTCCTCTCTTAAAAAAAAAATCCTTCTTCCTCCTCTCCCTTCCTGTCTTTCAAAAAATAATAAAGGTGGCACTCCCAAGTGATACAGCAGTTTAAACCAGGTACAGTCCACATACATCCTAAGGTCCCCAGTTCAAGACCTGGCCCCTGGGGAAACAACCAGTGATTACTAACTGAATAAAATAAAAATAAAGTGCTGCTTTCACCTCTCTTAAAAAAAAAGAATTTCATGAAATATGTTAGCAATACACATCCTCATACAAAAGGAACATGTCACAAAAATATGTAAAGTGAAAAGCCATCCTCTGGGGACAAACCACTGTTAACAATTTGTTTTTGTTTTTTGAAAGGAACGGTATAGGCAGGAAGAGAGAGGAGAAAGAAGCATTTCATTTTATTTTTATTTAGTTGTTCACACTAGTTGTTTCCCCCCCAAACCCACAACTCGAACCCAGGGGTAGTGGCCTGCATCCTTCAGAGGCAGTTGACCTAACTGCTGCTCTACCAGGTCACACTGATTTTTATCTCTTAGACTACTATGCCCTTTGAAATATATGTTATCACATATACAATCAAAATGGTAGTGTAGTATACATTCTCTTCCTTACTTTGCTCTTTTCCTTAACAATACTTCATCTGGCGGGCCTTGGTCAAGTAATGGTTAGGTCAGTCACCTTTGAAGGATAAAACCCTACGCCTGGGTTTCAGGTCTGGGGGGAAGCAGCCAGTATAAACAATAAAATTCCTCCTCTCTCTTCCTTCATGCCTGCCTATTTGCTTTCATTACTGCCTGCACCTTTCCTTTAAAAAAAAAAAAAAATGCTTATCAAGGGTATTCTTTATGACTACTTTTTGAACACTCGAGTTTTGAAATTATTCTTATTTTGCCCTTGCACATGAATGAGAATTTAGCTTTAGTTAACTCCCCCACTCGGTCATCCCTTAAATCCATAGAAATATTCCACTGCATTAATAGGGAAAATTGGTGAAAAATCTGATATTTTTTCTTTTATAGGTAAACATTTTGTTGTTCAGCAAGAGTAACTTACAACTATTTTTAACCTTAAATTTCAAATTTCATGATTTGTTCAGATGTTGAATTCTGTACTTTAACTTTTCATGATAACTAATGAACTTTTTAAATGTGCAGATCCCCTTTGAACCAGAAAAATTTTTTATCTGATATGTCTTTAATTGCTAAAGTTCTGTTTATCTATTCTCTTCAATAATTTATGTTCTCCAAATATATTGGATCCCCATTCTTTGTCTTGTACATCTCTTTTTCTGTGTTCATTTTGATCCCTTTTAACTTTGTCTCTGCATTCTTAGAAGGCTTCTCAAGTTTATCCTCTATAATTAGTTCAGATTTTAATAGTGCTGATTCTACTCCTTCTAATTCAATTTTTAAATCTGGTATTGCATTATTATTCCCTTACAATATTTCCCTATCTTATCCTGTGATCTTAATAATTTGCTTGCTTTTTATTCAGGCCCCTTTTTTTATCTATCTTTCTTTTATAATTTATTCTTTAGGATACTTTACAGAGTTTATGATTCTAAAATATTCAGTTACAAGAATAAAATACATAGTATCTCCATCTAATATTTTTCCTTCAAAATTTTTCTATTTACGTGTTATATTCTCTTTTTATGTTGCACACTCTTCATAGTTGGGTTTCTATAGTCAATCAGGTCAGGAAAGGTTAACTCACGTCTGAGATTTGCTCCAAAATAGGCTAGGTAGCTGAATGTTTTCTTTGTCTGCAAATATTATTTAGAATCCTCCTCTCAAGTCTAAAACTGGTTGATATAATTGATATAAGTTTGTATTAGCAAGTCACCACCTGAAGGGAAGCCAGATGATATACACTCTCAATAAATGAATTTATTCTGTATTTTTTATTCTGTATATAATTGAGCTACTATACCAAGAACTAGTTTCCCGTGTCCAGTGATATGGCACTTTCTGACCTCTTTCCTAGAAGTATGATTTTCCATGTCAAGAAGAAATGCCATCATCTGACCACTTCCAATTTAGTATGGTTGTTTACCTTGGACCTCTCAATTTCTGATTGTAGATGGTACTGATTTGTGTCAGTGAAAAAATTTCCAAGTTATGTTCAGCATCTGCCCCATGTCCTCATCCCTGTGGTTGACAGAATAATGACCCCCAGAGATGGCTCACAACTTAATCCCTGAAACCCATTAAGTATGTTAGCTTACAAGGCAATAGAGCCTTTGCAGATGTCATTAATGATTAAGTTAAGGATCCTGGATTATCCAGTGAGCTTAATGTAATCACAAGGGTCTTTATAAGGAGACAGAAGTGTCAAAGTCAAAAGAAGGAGATGTGATGATGGAACAAGAGGCTAGAGAGAGATATTTGGAGATAGTGTGCTGGTGGCCCAGAAGATGGAGGGGAAAGCCTATGACCTAAAGAATGCAAAGGTGGCCTATAGATGCCAGGAAAATCAAGGGAACAGATTCTCCCGTAGAGCCTCCAAAGAGAACACAGTCCTAGCAACACGTTGATTTTAGCACTGCTGACCTCCAGAACGGGAAGATAATAAATTGTGTTGTTTTAAGCCATTAAATTTGTGCTGATTTGTTAGAGCAATAATAGGAAACTAACACACCCTTCTAAGTGAGAGGATTTTGCCAGACTCTTTATTATTTACTTCTTTGTCTGCTTTCTTTTTTAACCCTTTTTAATTATAAAATATACATCTGGAAATGCATAAAACAAAAAGGTTCATCACAAAGTAAGCAGTTGTATAACCACTGAGCAGGTCAAGAAATAAAACAAGACAAGGACAGCTAGTTACCAGTTCATGTGATCGTGTTCTGAACAGTACAGTAAGACAGGAAAAAGAAATAAAAAGTTTGTGAAAGACTATTAAAGAGGGGAAAAATATAAAGCTATCTTTATTTGCAAGTAAAATGATATGTACTTAGAAAATCCAAAAGAAAAATAAGGATAAATTATTAGTATTAATGAATGAATTTAGCAAAGTTGCTGGATATGAAGTATGTATACAAAAATCAATTCCATATCTATGTACTAACATCAAACAAAATTAATTTTTACTTAAAGTTGCTTTCTTATGAAGGGAAGCTGTGAACTGGCTCTTCATGTCCTGCTTCCAGCTATTCTCTATCCTTCTGGTAGCAATTCTTTATAGTTTATGGCAAATGGATGGCATTTTTCCACTTAACAACTCTCTGCTAAGTGACAGGCACAATTCTAGAAACAACAGCCATAGCAGTGAACACAAAAGACAAAAGTGTGGCATCAGAATAAAGGGGACATATGTTGTGTATTGTTTGGCCACTTCAGTTGGACATTGGCATTAAAGAGTATTTAACTCAGAAATCTATGCTTTTTAAGTTTTTTTATTATAATTTTTTTTTTTTTTTTTTTTTAAGGAAAGATGCAGGCAGGAAACGAGAGGAGAAGCACTTTATTTTTTATTTAGTTCTTCACACTGGCTGTTCCCCCAGACCTGGGCCTTGAACCCAGGGTATGTGGCCTGCACTGCTTTGGAGGCGATTGATCTCGCCACTACTCAACCAGGGCACACCATATAAAAAAACCTTTATTCATCAGAAGTTCATTTTAGAAAAATTAAGATTAGCAATAAAGAAAATAAAAGATCCCTTGATTTCTTCTCCCCTAGTTAGATAGCTGAATGGATCGATGGACATATGTGATCTTCTTTTGTTTTTTAACAGAAATAAAATCATACTGTACATATTGTTTCATAATCTTATTTGTATGCTTAGCAGTAAATATATACTGAATGTATTCCCATGTTATCTCTAACATGAATTTTAATAAGTGCATTATGTTAACTTATTTAGACATGCCATAATATTTGTTTAGGCCTCAGTCATAAGAAATTTCAGCTTTATAAGTCAGCCTTATATAGGTAGGAACTTTGCATATATCTTTCATAGGTTCACAAGGTAAATTTTCAAAATGAAATTACTAGATCAAAGAGGATATGCAGATTTTTAAGACTTTTGATAGATAAGGATAAATTATCCTCCAAAAAAATTATAGCCATTTAAAGTGCAGAATGTTTTCTACTATTCTTCCCAATACTGAATGGTTTAATATTTTGTAACTGCTAGAGAGGGGCAAAAAATGACATTTCAGTGTTTTGATTCTCATTCTTTGATTAGTAACAGGGTTGATTATTTTAAATGTATTATGCTCATTGTTTATATGTCTTTGTATTGTAATTGTCTTGTTTCTTTGCCCATTTTGCCATTTGGATGATCATCCATTTTTTTCTTAAAGATTTGTAAAAAGTAATTTGAATAACTTAATCTTTCTTTGATTACTCTTACACAAAGCTTTCCTATTTTTACATGGAATGAGGTGAAAATTTTGGGAACTTTGAAGGGAGAGGACTAGCACACTAATTTCGGATAATAAGAACTGTATATTCCTTTGTCACATCATGCTAGATAATATCTCTTGTTTTTCACCATTTAAGTTAGTTTTTCCTTCTTATACCTCCCTCTTTATCTGTCAATAAATAATGTAAAGAAAATCATTTCCAGCCAAATATTTAGAAAACAACTGCATATATTTTCTTCTCTATTTTACCTATTTAATAGAGCCCTTGAAAAGTCTCCTGGTTTTTATTTAGAAGGCAATAAATTCACATTTGTTTATTTTTGCCATTTCTCACTTTAAGTGCAATAAATACCTTGATGGGCCATTTTGTTTGATGATTCATTTCACCACCAAGAGCCCTTTAGCATTGACCATTTATAGTGTGTATTTCTGCCTACCTCATTGTTGCCCTCCCTCATCTGTTTTTTGTGTGTGTTCTCTCACCACTTTACTCAACATTAATAAATATATAGACTTTAATTACCACTTTCATTTATTTCAGTCCTTTCAGGTCATGTTAATCACTGTGTAATTTATAAATCTAACTCCCCAAATGGGCCTGGTTGATCTCAGTTATCTTTATACCCAAGTTGCTAGGCCCAACTCCAGGAGTTTCTTATGACTGAGGAGTAGGAGAGATTGAATTTTTACATTTCTATTAAGTTTCCAGGTGATGCTGTCTGGTTTTCACACTTTGAGAACCGCATTCTTTAGAATGCGGTGGCTGTTAAGGTTGCAGCTGGCAGGCAGTGAGTTTGGCCCAGGTGAAAATAATAAATATTTCAGTTATAGGTAGTTTTCCTAAGTTTCTCTTTAACTTTGGAAGATAGAACATGTTACCTGAGAGTTTGCATACTTCGCCTTTGTTACCAGAAAGATTTCTGAGCTCTTCAGAAAGAAGTTATATTTGGAATGTAATAGATAAATTAATTTTTAATACCTATGAAGAGGCACATGTCTGGATCCCCCTTCCCAAAAGAACCCTGAGTGAAACAACTGACTTTCAAGTGAGTGCTTATCATGTACTAACCACTGTTTTAATGCTTTACATTGTCTTATGTAAATTTCACAAAAGCCCTATGGAAATTTAAAGAGAAGAACATGTCGAGTATAACACAACAAAAAATGAAGGATTCAAGCCCAAGCTTTCCAAGTCTAAAGCACATACTCTTAATTAAATATAAATACAGTAGTAGAGTGGTTTAACAAACATATTGCTTGGGACTTCCAGTTCTCTCCATTTTGACAGTTCTCTTATTTCCACTGGGAACCTAATTTCTCATCAGGAGCTTAGAAACCATCGACCTGGTGTAGAAAGATCCTCTGTCTCCCATAATAGTTCCTGAGGATGAATGAAGAAGTGAAAGTACCTATGGGGGAATGGATGTTCAAATTGAATTTATCTTCTTTCTCTTTTGGTTGGTTTCTTCAGATATTGAAATGCTTTGGACCCAAAGATTTTAGAGTATCTAAAAATGAGCCTGTAGAGAGAGAACTTGATTTTTTTTTTTTTTAGCAAACCCTCGAGTGTGCTCTGATATCTAGCATAGTGATTGAATATATGTGCCGGATGATCTACATTGTCTTAGAAGTGAGTCCAAGGGCAAAAACAAAAAAGTCTTTAAGAGTAGGGGTAGTACAACTTCTAAGGACCAGGACCAGGACAGTGCACTAGACTTCAAACTTTACAGACTTCAAACAGGCAGGACTGCTTATAGATAAGCAGTGACTCCTACAGTTGGCTGATAGGGATAACTGATAAATAAAAACCTGAAGATCAGTAGTATAAGCATGTCTTTCTGCATACACATACACACAGCAGGTCCTTGAATAACATCATTTCTTTGATGTGATTTCATTATAACAGTATGAGAAAAATAATCCCAGCATATGTTGAACAAAATACTACTCTATGAGCTTTTATTGTATGTCAGTTTCCAAGAACCTACTGACAACTTGTTACTGTACTTGCAATCTTTGACTTAATAATTATTGATGGTTGCCAGGAGATGTTAACAGAGGGTTAAAATCTCTTTACTCCGGCAGCGCGGACACTCCAACACCCCCATCTCCAGGTACTGCTCTTCCTAGGACTGTTGAACGTCTCATCTCTCTGTTCCACCCTGAGGTCTTGTAGCATCTGCCATCTGGTAAACCTCTGGTGGGCTTGGCCTGCATTTGTACAATCCAGCCCTCACCCCTCTATTCACTGAGGATTCTCATATGTACTGAAGACCCTTTCTTTGTACTTCTTCCTGTCCATTTTTTTACTCAGATTCCAGCCCCCTTCAGCTCCCTCAAATTCTGCTCTCTGCTTCCTCTATTCAGCAGGACCACCATAATTTTCCTTGGAGTTCAGATTTCTCTTATCATGGTTGCGAAATTACCCCCAAGCAGAAGACCAGTTATTCACAGGCTCATTTAATGGGTTTCTTTTCTCTCAGAGATCACAGTCTTAGAGTGCCTAAAAACAATTACCTTATTTACTTTATTACTGTTTATGGTGCGAAGACTAGTCCAGTACCAGTTACTCTATAATGGTCAGAAACAAAGGGAGAACTGTATTTTTTAATTACAAAAGTAATTCATGCTCTCTGCAATAGTATTAAAATAATATAGAACTACAGAAAACAGTGGTTCAGGTTCCTCCTTTCCAAATATGATTGCCATAAATAGTTTGATTATCATCCTTGCAGACATACATATAGAGTATTTATAAATAAAATTATTAATCAGATAAAAATAATTATATATATTCCATTTTTCCCCTTAATATCTGTTGAAACTTGCTAAATCAGTGTATATATACATCTACGGCATCCTTTTTTACGTATGTAACTAATAACAAACTTTATTTGTCTGTAGGTGACGTTTAGTTATGTCTTCTATTACAAATAGTGCTGAATTGAACTTCCTTATACTTAAATTTTACATTCCTATAGGACTATTTCTGCAGAATAGGTTCCTACAAGTACGATTGATTTGTCCAAGCATATACATGTTTACTATTTTGATAAATACTACCAAATTACCCTCCAAAATGATCATACCAACTTATGCCCCCATTAACAGTATACAATTGTCTATTTCTTCATCTTTCATCATTACTGTATATTATCAATATTTTCCATTTTTACTAATGTATCTCTTTAACGTGCATTTGGTTACTAATAGAATAAAGGACCTTTCTGTATATTTATTGTCTGTTTATATTTCTTCCTCTCTGACTTGTGTATTTATAACCTTACCTATATTTATATTGAATTATTTATTGTTACTGATAGGGAGTTTTCTGTATATTACAGGTATACTTAATATTTTCTGCTGATTCATAGCTTGTTTTGTAATCTTATTTTACTTATTTTTTTACAATGTTCAGTTTAAAATTTCCAGAGCTAGATCTCTCTTTTTCTGTATGACTGCTGAGTTTTTTTATGCTTTCTTCATCCTTATGTACACTTATTATCAGTCTTACTGATTATCTTGATTACTCTAAAAAGAAAAGTTTGTGATTAGCAAGATATATTGTGATATACTGAAGGTTCCATTGGAAATTTTGCTATAAAGTCATAACTCCTACTTTTTTTTTAACTGCTATAGATAATCCAGAATTGCAGTCATTTAGAACAAAGGCTTTTTTGAAGGTTTGATGTTTTCGTGAACAGTATTTAAGCTATCATTGTCAGTGACAGGAAAAGTGAATCTTTAGCTGCCTTAAGAGTAAATTAAAATGTTTCCTGATTACCAGTGAACTCAGAAGTAACCAAGTGAAATAATGTCAAATTTCATTTTTAGTGAATGCTTATCAATATATATTTATTTGCTCATGCACACATCCCCACCTCTAAAGTGAAGGGAAGAAGTAAAAAGACACTGCTCTTAATTCTGAAGTACAGTGGCAGACATGGTTTGCATCTGTGCAGCAAAGTTTTGGAAGGTTGAAATTGCACAATGCGTGTAGGTTGAGCAATTGCGTAACAAGGCATACACATTGGGGGCCGGGGGCTGGGTATCCTTTGCTCTTGTGCAATTAGGGAACTCCAGAGCTGCCTGAATAGGGAATTTCCTTTTATTTCTTACATGCTATTTAAAAAAATTAACTTTTCCCCTTATTTCAATGGTCACCCTTCTTTTTTTAATTATCCCCTTGAATTCTTACTTTAGTTTTTTGTTTTTTAAAGGGGAGAGATTGAGTAGCCTGGAATCCATATGTACACACCTCTGAATGTGATTAGACATGAGCCTGACTTGGTTCTACAGGGGATGGGAGGATAGTTACTGATGGTTTAAGGGTATTTAGTTCAGCTTCTTTGTACAAGTGCAATAATCAGCTGGTGCTTAGTGTTTGAGAGCGAATTACTAATGAGCGAGCATTCCCTAGTTTCTTGGTACTAGAGTTTGGAAGACTTTGTAATGAGTTTTCTGAGGTTTTTGCCTGGTTTGCTTTTAATGGAGACCAACACCTCCTGATGAAGTTCAGCTGCAAAGCTTACTAGAAAGTAAAGCCAAATTTTAAGGTAAAAGCATAAGAACCAACAACCAGTAAAGCCAGAACTATGCAGTACTTGTTTCTCTCAGTAAAAGACAAGTCTTTGTTTTTCTTCCTTCTTTCCTTTAGCCTGCTCAGTCACACCCATGTTGGATGGTACTTAGTAAGTAAGCACACTTCTAATTTGGATTCTCTTCCCAATACTTTTGTGCTGAGGGCAAGAGAATCTCTTTACTCTCAATTTTCCTCTGTTCCAGAGGACAGGAGAAGTAGTTGGGTCAGAATGCCAGAAAAGCAGAAGTTAAGTATGTGGATTTCATAGCCTCATCTATGAGTGTTTGTGGGGCAGGGAACTTCTAATGGAAAACATTTGTGTTGCATCGAAAACAGAGCAAGGCCTGGTTAGAGTCTGTCTGCTCTGTCTGTCAGTCTGTTCCCCACCATCACTAGTCATTGTTCTCCTGGGAGTCTCTGGCGTATTGTGGTTTCTTCTGCTCTTGCTGTCCCCTAAGCTTGCCAGAGTTTTTGTGTCACGGGTGGCCCCATTCGCAGTTTGGAGTGAGACTGCAGGGGTGGTGACTAATGACTTTGAAGGCACTCAGACCCACATACTGGCTTGAAGGGTGAACCTGAGAAGGGGGAAGGGTCTTCAGCACAGACAGTGTGAGAAGCAAGCTTAGACGCATACAGACGCTTTTTTCAGTCCCTGCTTTTACTGCGAGCAAAGCACAAACCAGAAGAGTAGAAACTAGAGGCAAAGGCTTGCTGTTTGGGCTTGTCATTTCATTTGTAAATGCTCATAAGGGATGCACCTGGATGCCCAAGCTTGTATCTGACAGGCTGATGTCAATCAGGTTGTGTTACTGATCCCCTTTGGGAAGTACAGAAGAGAGAAAGTGCTAATTTCCCTAAGGATAGTGTCACTCCAAGATATGAGGAGCCTGTAACTTGAGCTGTTTCTTTTTTTCCCCCTCCTTGAGTCCCTCTGAAATTCACGTTTTTTCATTTTTTAAAAAAACAAAACAAAACAATAGAACAGCAGCTCAGAGTTTTCTGGGTCCCCAAGAAGGCACTTCACCAATGTGGTTTTCACATTTTCAGGTTTTTGGCTGGTGAATTAAGATTGAGGAGAAATGCTCCTTCCCCTGATAACAGTACATTAGGATGCCGGATCAGGAGCGTGTGGATTAAAACCAGACGGCGGATGATTAATATTTTTACTTATAGAGGTAGACATGGCAGCTTCCTCCATTTAAATGAAAAAGGCCTTTTCTGCATTTGTATGTGTGCATATGCTTACATGCGTGTGCTCTTCGAAAGTGGGAGCTAAGAGTTTCTAGCTTAGTTACAGTTTCCAAGTGCCATTTCCTTCCTCTCACTTAAAGCACCAAGAAGTACTAGAATGATTAAACTGTAATGCAGAAGTGCGAAGATTAACCTCTAAAATGGAAGTGGGAATATGTTCTCCTTTTCAAACTACCTGCTGTCACAGTTCTCAGGTACTGATGTAACACGCAGCTTAATCCACTCACCCGTCTTGCTTCCTATGGCCCTGTGACCTCATGATAAGAAGTACAGTTTTTCTTTCAAAATATTTTGTACTTTTGCAGGTGAGGTGCCCGTGTCCATCATTTCATTATTAGATAATGACTTCAAAAGAAACTTTATTATTACAGGTATAGTTTCTGTTTTTTGATCTCACTTACTGAACACACAAGGTATTTCTTAAAGAATATACTTAATTAGAGGTTAGCAGATGTTTATTATTTAAAATATATATTCTAAGATACATTTTTATTAGATTCTATGAACATTAACCCATTCAGCCCATTAGCTGAAGCCTCTGATTTTGCCTGTGATTTTTAAGCTTACATATTCTTTGCCCTTTGTGAAAACAGAGACCTCGGCCCAAATGAAATAGGAAACGAGATGAGCAAGAAAGCAAGGCTGGACTTAGTCTCTTTTTATCTGCATAAGTAAGATTGCACTGTCTCTGCAACAGTGAAAAGTTTTGGGGACGAAGGTCATAAAGTATTTCAACAGAAATCTGGGTCTGTTTTAATGTTACCTCCAATTACAAGGTGAAAATGGACTCTGTGTCAACCCTGTCACACTCCAACTATATGTATTCCCAGATATCCCCAGTCCCAGAAAGAAGTTATGTTCCTTCAGTTCATCCCTTTCCCAGAGACCAAGATTTGTTTGTTAATATACATTAAAATTCACCGTTACACAATTTTTACAAGCATGTAGTCATAGCCATCACCACAGTTAAATTACAGAGCATTCTCATCACTCCAAAAATCTACCACATGCCTCCAACCTCTCCCCTTACTGGCTACCTCTGATCTATTTTCTGTCCCTATGACTTTACCTTTCCCAGAATGTCATATAAATAAAACCATGTTGTTATTAGCATTTGAGTATGGTTTCATTCACACAGGATAATACATTAGAGATTCATCCATGTTGTTTCCTATATCAGTAATTCATTATTTTTTTGTTGCAGAGTAGTATGCCATTGTATAGATACACCACAATTTGTTTATCCATTTACCAGTTGCTGAACATTTGGGTTTTCGGCTTTGGGTAGTTATGTATAGAACTGCTACAAACATTCGGTATAGGTTTTTACATAAACTTAAGTTTTTCATTTCTCTTGAGTAAATACCCAGGAATAACGGATAGTTCATTTGTTAACTATATGCTTAACTTTTTTAGAAACTGCCAAGCTGTTTTCCCAAATGACTGTACCACTTTGCATTCCTACCATCAGTGTTCATGAATTTGAATTATTCTACATCCTGCCAGCACTTAGTACTACATTATTATTTTTTAAATCAATAGATGCTCATTGTAGTCCTGATTTGCATTTCTCTAGTGATGTTGAGCATCTTCTCAAGTGTTTATTTGCTATTTGTATCTTTTTGGTGAAGTGTCTTCAAATTTTCAAATATTTTTAAACTGGCTTGTTGTTGTTTTACTAAGTTGTGAGAGATCTTTATATTGTCTGAATGCAAATCCTTTGTTAGATATATATGTGTTGCAAATATTTTCTTTCAGTCTGTGGCTTGTCTTTTCATTCAGAGACTAAATTTTGGCTGATGAAACGTTGAGTGCCAGAGGTTTCAGACTCTCAAGAGAAGAAAGTAAGGAAATTGAGACCTTAGTCAGCAGAAAGATGTGAGGACTACTACCCCTTTTGAAGCTGTTTATTTAAAATAAAAGAGGGGGATGGAGGGTGGCCCAAGATCAAGTTGTGCAGACAGATGTCTGAATCTTTTTTTTTTTTTTTTTTTAATTCCTTCTCTCATTCCCATCAATGATGTGGATTCTGGGATCTTACCTTCAGCTGGGTTCTTTAGTTCCTGCTATCATTACAGACCCATTGAAACCTCTCTAACTCTGCAAACTCCAGAGGAATATTCTAAAGGGCAGGCCAGATTCCTGCACCGAGTATATTCCAGACTGAAGTCTTATTTGATAAGTAATCATTCTCAAGCCCTAAAGTGAGAGCCTCCAACAAGTCACCCACTTTGAAGAGCTGCTTTCATCTCCAGCTGGTCCCTTTTCCAAACAAGCATCGGCAGAGCCTCGTCAGGGCTCTGCCACATCGGGTTCTGCCATGAGAAGCAAATTGGCAGCGAGAGGCAGCCCCCTGAGGCAATGGAATTCAGTTCTCAGAACATACATTAAATGTGGATGAGATATTTATTTATCATGGGACTCTTTCATGTTGCATGGAATTCTTTCCACAGGGCAGCAGCCCACTTAGGTACAAGGAAGAAAGCAGGCCCTGCCCCATTAGACAAAAGTCAAGAAAAGATACCTTGTGGAATTTTGTCACCTTTTAATTGTTGACATTTTTTTTTATTAATGAACTATTTTTTTAACTTTTCTTTTTTCACTTTATCTTCCAGGAAGAATTATTAGCCTCGATTTTTTTTTTTTTCTTTCCAGCCCGGAGTCTTTTACAACCTGCACCTTAGCCACCTAAGGAACATGGTGGAGGTGCAAATTGCTGGCATTCTTAAGGCATTTTACTTAAATGGCATCTGTCACTGACCATGGTAAAATTTATTTTTCTTTCTGACTTAGATCACTAACAATCATGTGATGATCGGAGGAGGCCTGCTTTAGTCCTTGAGATCTGTCTATTTCTCCAGGATAATATAGTCTGACCAAGGCTCTCTGACTTCTGACCCCAGTAAGAGTGATGTGTACTGAGAAGAATTTCTGACGCTTCCATAATCTCAGTTATTTGAATGCCTTTTTGTAAACAAAGCATCTTTTAGTCAGACTTAAAGCTTTTCTTTTTCTATCATGTAGGTACAAATTTCTCACTTACTAAGGACAAATAAATGCAATTAAAGATAAAACTGTAATTAAACTCTAGAATAATTGTGCAGGCTTTACAAACAAAAGGAGGGGTTAAAAATGAGTTCTGCAGTAAATCTGCGGGAAATCTGAGAGAAATGATCCCATCTGGAAAACTCTGCCAGTGGTGCCACGGCTGGTTTGTGGAGCGATGCGAATCACGGTGTGAAAAAAGACCTTGCAGTCTTGAAAGATGACAGGCTCCTTAATTGATGTCCATTTCAGCTGGTGCTGTGCCAGCTTATGTTGGCCCCCGTCCAGCGTTCCTGTAATTTGGGAGCCAGGTGTGAAGCATTTTTGTTCCATCTTGTTCCTCAGCATCTACAGAAGCCTCACGCATCTCACTTGAGACAGCAGCACTCTGTAGGAAACAGATGTACAGGTAGAAGTGGAAGGAAGTGTCACAGCTGGGTTATGGATTTTAAAAAAAATCCTTTTCCGCACTCAAATGAGACCTGAACTTGAGAGTTGGGAGAGAGGACATTTCACAGCCTTAGTGTGAGTTGTGATACCAAGCACCCTAATGACTCTGAATGCTTGTTTGTGGTTTTTTTTTAAAAAATATGTCTTAATGCTCTAGAGTTACACTCCATATAGGCTGAGTTCTGTAGTGATTTGCCTTTGAACTCTGGGAATAGCCAGTACAATATAAAGAACATCTCAAGATGGTCATCAAAGTTGGACCTGATCACTCACATAGCATCTAAGAGTCAAGGGAATATAACCTCAGAAATTGGCTGCCCCAGACTAGGTGGGGACATAACTGTATTTTCTGAGGTATCTTGATGGGCACAGTGGAAAACACTAGCATTCATCCAAAGCATTGATATTAGGCCCTTGATACTCAAATTATATGAAAGCAGTTGACTCTAGAAGACATTCTTTTCAGAATCCATTCTGTATTCTTTCTAGTCCTCAGGCTAAACAACATTAAAGAACAAGCAGTTCTGCCTTTCAGGATTACAAAACATAAGCAAGATCCTCCCTGTGGGGACATTAAAATCCTGTGAACATAGAATTTAAATGTTGGAATTGGTGTTTTGTCACATTTTGATAATAAGGCAACTTTTAGCTTCTAGAACTAAGAATCATCTCTAGCTTTTGGAGGTCCCAACCCATAAGCAGACAACTAAAGAATCCTTTGTTGTTCCTTCCTTTAACTCATTCTCACACAGAGCTGAGGATAGTCTTTGGCCTTGAGGATCAGACCATGGAGTCAAGGAATAGCTATAAGCCTGCCTGGATTATTTTTGTTCTGAATGTGCCAGGGTCATAGGGCAACCCTTTGTTCACGGGTAGCTTTAAACCTGTTCTCTTTTATATTTTCTATACCAGAAACTGGAAAATACTTAATAATGGTTGAAGAGGATAAAAAACTTGTAAGGGGGATTTTCTTCTAATTGAAGTCTTCTTTTCTTTTTCTTTTTTTTAAGGAGAGGTGCAGACAGGAATGAAAGTGAGTGGAGGCAGGCAGGCAGGAAGAGAGAGAGAGGAGGGACAGTCATTTCCGTTTATTTTATTTAGTCATTTATCTTGGTCTTCATCCCAGCCCCAGGTCTTGAACCTGGGTCCTTGGGCTATGTAACCTGTGCTCTCAACTGAAGGCAACAGACTAATCTGCTACTCCACCAGGGTGCATCCTCATTGAAGTCTTACTTATTAAAAACGTTTAATTATAATTCAAAAAATATATATTTATATAATATTTGCCATTTTTAAGTATATAGTTTTGTGGTATTGCGTATTTTCATATTGTTTTGCAACCATGACCAACATCTATCTCCAGGACTTAAATTTCATCTTCCACAACTGAAATTATAAACCATTATACAAATACTAATTCCCTTCTTTCCTTCTCCCAACCTCTAGCAACCACCATTTTACTTTGTCTCTGAATCTGATTATTCTGTGAACCTCATATAAGAGGAATCATACAATTTTGTCTTTTTATGACTGACATTTCACTTAGCATAATGTCTTCATTATGTGTAGTACATGACAAGCTGTCCTTCCTTTTTAATGTTGAATAATACTCAGTTGTGTATACACCACGTTTTGTTGTGTCCATTCATTCATTGGTGCACACTGAGTTGCTTCCACCTTTTGACTGTTGTGAATTATGTCGCTATGAACATGGGTGTGCAGATATCTGTTCCAGTGTCTGCTCTCACTTTTGGTTGTATAGCCAAAAGTGGAATTACTGGATCATATGAATCTCTGTTTAGTTTGGTGGAATTGCCATACAGTTTTCCACAATGACAATCCCATTTACATTACCCAGCAGCAATACACAGGGATTCCAATTTCCCCATGTCTTCACCAACACTGTTGTTTTCTGTTGTTGTTTAAATAATAGCCCTCCTATTGGGTATGGTGTGGTATTTCATTGTGGGTTTGATTTGCATTTCCTTAGTGACTAATCTGTTGTGTATCTCTTCTTGTGATTATTTATTGTATGCATTTTTAAAAATATAATTTCTGCTTTCTCACTTGATTAACCTTGGGATGCTTGAGTATTAACTTTTTCCCTTAGAGGCAGAGGAAGGCAGGAAAGAATAAAACTAAGTGTCAGATCCTAGCTGTACTATAGGCAAGCCGTGTGGGCTTGGACAATTAGTGTGACTTCTTTGGGCTTCTGTCTCTCTTGCAGTGAAATTAGGTAACCTGTAACTGCCCTTCCCAACTCAGCCTTTTGTAAGATTAATAGGAGATCAGGTCCTTGCAAGAACTCTGCAATGATTTTTATTAAAGTGAAATATAGATATTATCATCTTGGACTGTTAAATATGCTATTTCTGAAAACCGTCCATAAAACCTAAAAGCAGAATATATTTCAGTCTTTTTGTTTTAGACTGAAGATTAAGACTAAGATTTCTTTGGTAGGTGACTAACTTATTCATAGCTTCTCTCCCATCTCGGTGGGAGCTCTTACCAGAACTCAGGTAAGAGTCAAGGTACTTGACATGGTTTTCCCCTTTTGTTTGGGGATATGAATGCATTGGCCCCATCACTCCAGCATATATATGTTGTAATCTAACAGACATTTACCACTTACTATATGCCAAGCACTGACAGTCATGCTTTTCACATACCTCCCAGGTTTTACTTGGTTAACATTCTTGAGTTATTTTTATCCATTTAAGATTGTGAACTTCCACATACATTATTCCATTTAATCGTATCTTCAGACTCCTTTTTCTCCTTGTTGTTTCTTTGCTTTAGCAAAGAGACTTCGGGGAAAACTAGCATCAGAATAACTAAAAGACATAAAACATACGTTAAGATTTTAATTGGAACATCACTCATCTATTGATCAACACTTACACAAAGTTAGAACCTTTACTGATTCAAACATCAGGGTGGATGTGCCCTCCAGAACTATTCTAATTACCACATAATCATCTAATTGAGTTCAAAATGGGTGAGCAGGAATGGGTTTTCCTTCCAATGACTATAAATTCAAAGGTAAAAACTATGTGCATTGTCCGTTGGAAAAATTTGAAGAAAACGGGAATTTCAACAAGATTTCATCTCTGACACACAAAGCTTTTGAGCTACTCTAGAGTATCTTAATGTACGTGAATCATTTTTGTTCACAGAACCAAGAGGGTCCTCTTAGGTAAAACTAAGTGTTGCTAACACAACAAAGAAAACCATGATCATTGTATCTTTTTTGGTTTTGTGATATTGGGTGGCTTTGGTTAAAGTGAAATCAATTTCTGGAGACCTCGATCCTTCTCTTTTCTTCTGTACTCTTGTCACTCTGAATTTTTCTAGAGGTCTACTTCTGAAATACAAATGAGAAAACTCTAGTTTTCTGGAACTGTAGGCATATTTGATGATGATTACTCTATTAATTATGATTATTGCAACTGTAACATTATGTACTCAATATGTGCCAGCCATCACGTTAAGCACTTCGCATGCATTATTTCCTTACATCTTATCAACAGCTAGCTGAAAGATATATTATTCCTGTTTATGAAATGAGGAAACTCAAGTTCAGAAAGATGAGTTGTACAAGGTCATACTTTTATGAGTAACAGAGTTGGCATTTGAGCTCCAAAACCTGTGACTTTAGCCACTACAAGCATATCCCTCATCTTGAGAAAGATGATAAATTTACATGCATGTCAGGGAAAATATTTGTGATACATTGCAGTGTAGTTTCACTTGTGTTTAAGAAAGAAGAAATGAAGACGTCTCATGATTTAGAGATATAATAGAGATTCTTTTTGAAGCTACAGGTTAAACCATCAGCATTGTTTATTGAAAAGAAGTAGGGGTTTGAGAACAGGATGTTTTATTTATCTACAGTTTAATTGTTCTTTTTTACTTTTAAATATGTATTGCTTTTATAATAAAGAAAAAATAATTTAAAAAATAACCTATTCTAATCGTTCCATTTTATATAAGGAGATTAAGACTTAGTTTAATAGGGTCTTCCAGTTTTAGCAGTATAGGGAATCAGATACACTGAATTGACCCTCTCAGTTGAAACAACTAAAATGCTGACTATAATATAATGTAGCCGGCATGAAAACAAGAAATCTACAGATCTTAAAAACTAAGTAAATAGGCACATCCCTGTGATTCAGGCAGCTAAGGTGACTAGGGTACAGGTGCATAAAGCCTGCAAAACCGGGTTTGAGACCCAGCCCAAGGTTAAAAAAAAAAAACTAAATAAATACAAGATTCCTGACAAGTAAATAAGTGCCAAACATGACTGATGTCTGCCCTAATTTCTTTCAAACCCCAGAGACTTTGAGCTTAAAAGCTGCTTGGGATATGGGGATAGACATGAAAGCCTAGCACTTACCCTAGTTGAGGAATCATATGACGCTACCTAAAACCAGCACTCCTAAAAAGCTGGATTCTCCATAAGGGCGATTGAGAAATAAATCTCACTCAGAATTCATGACGATGAGCTAACCCTCACATGATTTTTTTAGTCTGAATTCCTACTACCTATGAACTCTGCAAACAATCTGGTAGTGTCCCAGGGTGACTGTCAAAAGTAAAAATAAATCCTCGCTGGAAAAATTCAGCATCAACTCAGCCCAATTCTAGATCATCCTCCTACACAGATTCTTCTGGTACCGGGACCAGCAACATGAAACTCACCTCCTAACAGGTATGTAGTGTTTGGAAAAAAAAAAAAAAAACCTACTCCAGACCTGTGAGTCAGAAACTGAGGGTGGAGCCCAGCAGTCTCTTTGAATGGGCTCTCGGTGACTCCAGTACACTGACACGTGAAAGCCAGGCCTCGTTCTTCAAGTTCTGTTGAAAGCAGTGCTCAGACTTAGTCTGATGTACACAGATTTCACCTGAAGAAAGTTTCAGTGGCTTTTTTAAAAGTTTGAGACTATTACTTAGATAATACAATGTATATTATAAAATAAATAAAATGTGCTTATGAAGAAAAATGTTTAAATGAAGTACCAGCTGCAGTTCAAAAGAAAAAAAAAATAATGAGAAATTTCCCCTAAAAATCTCAGCACAGTTTAATAATACTGAAGTTAGAATCCTGGGATTTTGATTCTTGGCGTGGTGTGATTTCCATCTGTCAGACTCTCATGAAATAAGCCCCTGTGTTGGTTTGGTTTGGTTTGGTATCTCCCAGAAGAGAAAAAGCTTGTTCCTGGCATGTATTTTACTCAGACACACACCCCTTGATGGGGTTTCCTGTATGTTCTTGACCACTTCCTCACAGTTAGAGTACCTCTGTAGTCACCCCGCAATGCCCTGAGAACATCTCCCCTTTTTTAGGGTTTACCAGATTTCACCTATATAGTTATCTCCTTTTAATATGATGTTTGTCCTCTTACGCCTGAAACCTAGAGGAGCTGCTGGCTTGTTCAAGTCGCTGGCCTTGAGCCAGATGTCATAACTTCAGGCAGTGCCACGCTACAGATCTCCAGCAGTTTGAAATGGAGAACGGAGTTAGAGATAAGATCAGCAGCTTTAGGTGATGGCATTGTTTCAAATAAACCATGCATGACCCAAAGCTTCCACTTCAAATAGGGAATGAAATTGCTTCATCCTTTGACAGCTTGCTCCATGAAAGAAATTTATCTTTACTTAATTGCTTTAGATCCCAAGAGGCTACATACAGTAATTTCTAGGAGATAATTATATCAGATTTTTTAAATATGTGACTGTGAACATGAATATGCAACTGCAGTGGACAGGGCGGGAGAGCAGCGAGGAGGACCAAAGGTCCTGCTAAACTTGCTGGTAGGTTTCTGTTCGCATTCTTGAAATTCCTTGGGTTTTAGACCACTTCTCTCTGAATCTACTGATTGAGATGTAGAGTCCTTGGTATAGATCTGTGCTGTTAGCATTAATCTGTCTGCTCTTCATGTAGCTGGATAACATTTTGCTCATCCTTCTCCCTAAGCTGGGAGGGGTTAGACTAGCTGGCTGGCTGGCTGACTTCCGCCTGCATGTCTTCATCTCGTCTGGCTGGGCACAGTCTGTCTACACTGTGAGCCCAAGCCACTCGGGGTTTCGGTCAGTGGCAGCTGAAAACCAGTAAACTTGTTGATTTTAAAACATGACTATTTAGATGTGATAGATGTTAGGGATAAACTTCCTGTAGATGGGGAAGGCATGTTTGAATTTCCAGATCTCCTTTTCCTGGCCTTTATGTTTGAAAGAGTCTAAAGCGTCCACTCTCTTCCTTCACTAATCATGACTACTGCCTGGCTTCCCCACATATTTTTTTTCTCTCATTTCTGAAATTCTAGGGTTTCCTTGCCTACCCCACCCCCAACCCTCTACTAAAATAACTATGTTTCCTTTGTTGTGTTACAACAACCCCTAGAAAGACCAAAGGTGATTTCTAAATGTGGACACCCGCCTTCTGAGCCACCTCTTCTTTCTGCCTGAATCTACCCTGAAGACTACACAGTGAATATTGCAGGGAACTCCATTAAACCACTCCGGTCCAGACGCTGACATCCCCAAGTGTCTAGTGTGCTGCTGCGGATCTCGTGAGAGCTTGATAAGTATTTCCCATATGAGTCAGAGCAGTGGTGCATAGCTGGATGATATGACTACAGCCCCACAGGTGGGTCCGTCTTGGAGGTCTAGGGGACTTCCTTCTGTATTGTGTACTCAGATCAGTGAATACCTGAGGCAGGGGGCTGGGGGGTGCTGCCGGCAGGCACCAAAATCAAGGTAGTCCAATTCAAGAATCTGCAGCACTAGCGATTTCAGTTTCCCATCAAGTTCTGTCCAGGCCAAGTCCCATGGAGCCCTCTGCTCACATAGGTCATTCTCCAGGTGTTCTTTGTCCCCCCTTTTCACTTAATTAGGGTCAGCCAAGCTCCTTAGATCAGAGGGAAGTGTTGCCTTTTCTTTTAAACTCCTCCCCAAGAAACCTGACAGCTATAATGAGTAAGCTAATTTGCATTTGAAAAAGGTCATATTGGTATGCCTCAAAGGGAAATCTGCAGCAAGTACTGTCACATCTTTTCTTGGATTCACATCAAGGAGCTTTTGAAGAAATTACACTTTTGCTCATATCTAAAACATGAGAACCTGAGTAGCAGCCTGGAGGGGTCACCAAGGTCAGGGTGTTCTAGTGTATGTTTTCTGAGCTAGAAAAACATGTCTGTATTATCACCATCTCTGGTACCCTCTTTTGGAGCTGCTTCTCTGCTTTACCTATCAGTCTGATGGGAGAAATATAAGAGAAATTGCCCATTCCTAATCATGAAATACACACATCTAGAAATGACCAGTTGTTCAGGCAGATAGAACAGGCCAATAAATTGACCACTTGTCCTTCATGAGACTGAATTAACATTGTTGAGAAATATCAGTCCTTTGTTAGGAGTTAAATCATCTGTATTATTTTAACCAACTTCCAGATCCATCATGGAGATACTAATTCTTCATGTGGACATTGGTTATTTATTTTAACCATTTTATTTGTTATGCCAAACTTTAAATGGTCAGTAACCTTCTTTTAGGCTATGGCTAGGAGCAGAACTTGCCTGTTTCTCTGCCTGTTTTATTTAAAGAACATATTTGACCTATTAGGCAATTAAGAATTTATCAAGAATTATTGAACTTCTTATATCTTTAGACCAAAAAGCAAAAAAAAGTTCTGGCCTTTTCAAGTAGTTAATCATCTTTGGGGTATTTTTTGATACACAGCATGAATCTAGTTATTCTGATAAGTTTTTCCTTAAGGACATGTCTCACACAGACTCTGTGTGTGTGTGTGTGTGTGTGTGTGTGTGTGTGTGTGTGTGTGTGTGTGTGTGTTTTGAACAAACCTATTATTCTGGAAAGAAAATAATCACCCAAATTTTGAATAGGGAAATGGAGATTCTCCAAGGATTTACAGCTATAGCAGTAGACCAAAAGAAAGCATTTAGCATAGGTACTGAAAAGAATGAGATAGATCAGATAGGAATGAGAAAATGACATGCAGTTTGCTTCTCTTTCCTGTAACTCAAACTTACTCTATAGGCTACACAGTTCAATAATAGTAGCCACTAACCTTGTGTGTCTATTTATATTTTTTAAATAACTTTTTTTTTTTTCCCAAAGGGAAGGTACAGACAAGAATGAAAGCAAGCAAGCAAGGAAAGAGGAAGAAGCACTTTATTTATTTTCATTTAGTTGTTCACATTGGTTGTCTCCGTTCTCCCCTCCCCGCCCCGCCCCGTATGCATCCGTCCTTCAGAGGCAAGCAGCCTAAAGGATACTCCACCACCTAACTACAGTATCTTTCTTAGACTTTTTCTAATTCTTGTCTTAGTCTTTGTTTTTGTCTCACCCACGCGCTGCCCATTATCACCTGCTTTTCCTTTGTCTCGTTTTCATTGATAAAAATTGCATCGGTATTCTATATAGTGCTGCAACGAAGTGTTATTTCACTTGATTCCCACAACAATTCTGATGTACTGTCCACATTTTTACGGGTGAGAAAACCAAGATTTAAAGAGACTACTTTACATGAGATCATATCACAATATTAGGCCAACACCTAGACATATCATTAAGTTCAAGTGAGTCCCACCTACAGAGATCTACACATCTAATTAAGGTTTTATTCTCTCACATCAGAGTCTAGAAATAGGCAGCCCAAAGCTCGTATGGTGACTCCACCAAGTTGGCGGACGCTGGGGCCTGTTCAGCCTCCTGCTACCACATCCCACGAGGGCTGCCAGACATCAGCAGGCAGTATAATGGAGGGAAGAGGGCAGAAAAGGGCTCCCTCACACTTTTTAAAGAGGCTTTGTGATTTTCCATAGAACTTCTTACATCTCAGTCACATGACTCCCTTAACGCCACAACAGGCTAGAAATTTAGTCACCTTAGTTGGGCAGAAATGTTCCAAGCTAAAAAAGCAGAAATTTTTTTGTTAAAGTAGAGGAGGAATCTGGGTATTGGGAGTTATTTGTCAATCCATGCCCCAATAGGCATTTTTTTATTTTTGGTCTAGTGCTTTCCACAGTTTCATGTTGTTCCTGTTTCATTTGCCAGGGATTTAGTCATTCATACCTCCAGGGATAGTCATTTTTCTAAAGAATTAAACACGTTTTCTCTCTCTCCTGGGAAAATCTGAATAATTGTAATAAAAGCTACCATTTATTGAGGACTTGCTATCTCTTAGGGATAAGTTTAAGAATTTTGCATGTATTAAAACATTTATGGTATGCAGTAGGTACCATTACTGGACTCTTTTATATTTAAGGAAACTGAGATCAGAACCATTAAGTGACTGGCCTGAGCTTTCACAAGTAGTAAGTGGCCATCAACACCCTGTGCTCAGGGCTAAGCCAGCGGGCAGAGTGGACACCAGGTGAAGCCCAAAGACCTAGTTCAAGACCCGGGGTCGGGAGTGGAAGACAGGTTGTGGGGACAATCGAAATGAACAAATAAATGCAAATGCTTCTCTGCTGAGAGAGAGAGAGAGAGAGAGAGAGAGAGAGCGCTAAGAATCTAGTCCTAGAGCCCATCCTTTGAACCACTGCTACTCTATTGGCCTGTTGAGGAAGTGCTTTAAGTGCCAAAGTCAAAGTCCGTGGTGGCCCAGAGGAAAAGCCTTTGCAGCCACCTACTTAGGGGCATGCTCTTTTTGGAATTATTCAAAAGCTGTCTTAAGATCAACACATTTGCAGTATCTTCTTGTTTTTCCATTCCTGTTCCTTTTTTTTTTTTTTTTTGTCCTCACAAAGCTGACACTAGGAAAGAGATTAAGTGACATACTTTAGGTTTTTAGAAAGTTCATATCCCTGAACTCATGTTGGAACTTGCATGCGAAGATTGTGCTAGATAATTAATTAGGTGTCTGCAGAGAATCCAGAGGTTCAAAGTTTCTGTGTCTTGTTAATAGAAATTTTTTCCCAAATATAATTTTTTATTTTCTCTTTACTCCCACTTGCCTGTGCTCCAGCGTCCTGGTTCTAGCTGTGACTAGTAAGAGTACCGCCCATTTATCCCACCAGGTCTTTCCCCATGGACACCTCACAGAGACTAGAGCTGAACTTAGTCACTATGTAGCCTTGACTTCTCTGCAAGGCTCATACGTCTCCCCTTAATTTACTCTAGTAGACTTGACTCTGACATTCATTTAACATTAGAGATTTATTGAGCACTTAATATCTACCAGGTGCTATTCATGGTACTAGAAATTCTGTGGTGATTGAGACATATAATCTCTTACCTCATGGACCTTATGGTTATTCTAGTTAAAGGAGATAGACAGTAAATAAGTAAAGAAATAAATAGGCAAAATTAATTCAGTTTGTTTTGAATATTATGAAGGAAATAAAATGGGCAATTTGTTAAGAAACTGTGAGACTTGATTTAGTGATATATAACCTGATTCCAGCATCTACTACTTTCCTTTTTTTTTTTTAAAGGAAAGGTGCAGAAGGAATGAAGGCAGGCAGAAAGAGAAATGTGGAAGAAGCACTTTATTATTTTTCAGTTATTCACATTGCTTGTTTCCCCCAGCCCAAAGTCTTGAACCTGGGGATACATGCGGGACTGCTCCCAGGGTGTGCTAAAACACTAGGCCGTTAGGGCACATACACATCACCTCCTTTCAGCTACTGTCCTTCAAAGTAGAAGGACGAACGGTGAATGATGGTCATAAGCAGAAGCTGAATTCCTCCCTTTTTGAAAATTAGAACTGTCTAGGCAGTTGATCCTAATCTCTACCCAGTTATTTGATTTTTTTATTTTTAAAGAAATGATGTTTGGCACTTGCTGATTGAGCAGTAGTTAGGTCAGCCACATACTCCTGGATTCCAGTCCAGGGCCCCAGGGGCTGGCAACCAGTGTGAACAGCTAAATAAAAATAAAGTAAAAATGCTGAGAGAGAGAGAGACAGAGACAGAGAGACAGAGAGAGATGGAGAGAGACACAGAAAGGATCCTTCCCTGAAGGTGATCACTATCCCAAATTCCTTGTATCTGTGCATCTTTTTAGCGTGTACTGTATTTTGCCATGTATAATGCACTCCCAGGTACAAAGCACACCCACGCTTTTGGCCCAAACTTTCAGGGACAAAATCTTCATTTTAATTTTTTAATTCCAATTTTCATGTGTTTATATTTAGGTACTTGTTTTGTTTTACAAAAGAATTTTAGCATTTTTTTTTAACATTCTAGTACAAGAAATTTTATGTCACAAATATTTAGAACAAATTCAAGGCACTAGCTTTTCTCCCTCTTACTCCACGATTTGATGACACTCTCTGTTGGGGGAGGTCCAGTGTCTCTAGGCTGCTCTGTGGCCGTGCTCTTTTGCATATTTAATAACTGTTAGCCTAAAGCTTGCAGTGTCTGTATTTTTGTAAAAATATCAGCTGGTCGCTAACTCCTCCTGCCTAAAGTGTATGAAGACAAATGTCATGCTGTTCACCCTGTGGTGATAAAGTTGGCACCACCCATCTTATCATGTCAGAGTCACTCTGTGGACATCAGTACATCACTCCTTATTTCATTTTGTTAAATCACTGGCCAAAATTGCTTTCATTCCAAGTTTGTTGTAAATTCAACAAAATGGATTTTCATATTCCAGGGTATTTTGCATGAGGATATCATTATTGATTTTTGGAGTTACACTTTTAACTCATAAGCATAAATAAAAGAATTATATACATACAGAATTAGTACTACCATGTATAATGTACATCCTTATTTTTCCCCTCACAAATTTGGGCAAAAAAGTGTGCATTATACCTGGTAATTATATATAGTATATATCCATACACTATATATGTTGCTATTTTGAATGTTTATACACATAGCATACCAAGATTATCATCAGCTTTGCTTTGCTTACTCAGTATTATAGTTTCTAGATTTATGTCAGTGCATATAGTTCTGTTTCATTTTAATTGATATACAATAGTCCATTATATGAATATGCCACAATTTATTGATCTCTTATAGATGCACAATTGTTATACTACTACCAGCAATACTATAGTCTCTCTACTGATGTTTGAATTTCTCTAAGAATTGTATCTAGAAGCAGAAATGGCCACATTATAAGGTATGCTCACCATCAGCTTTGCTAGCTGTTGCCAAATTGCTTTCCAAAGTGATCATACCAGCTTACACTACCTATAAAAGTATGAGTTCCAACTTTCCCACATTCTCATCAATACCAGGCATTTCCAAAATCATTTTAACACTCCAATGACTTGTGAAATAAGTGCTGTTATCATGGTGTTTTGTTTTTTGTTTTTTTGTTTTTTTTTTAAGGAAAGGTGCAGGCAGAATGAAGATGAATAGGCAGACAGGTAGGAGGAGAGAGGAAGAAGAGCATTTTTTTGATCTTCTTTAGTTGTTCATCTTGGTTGTTTCCCCCAGCCCAGGGCATGAATTGCAGTCCTTGGGATGTATGTGGATTGTGCCAGTCAGCGGTGGCAGACCCAACCACTGCTCCAATAGGGTGTACCCAAACCTTTAAGTTTTGCCAATTTGATATGTTTTGAATCATATCTTGTTTTGCTTTTCATTTCTCTTGTCACTCAAGGTTGGACATTTCTCCAAGTTTGTTAGCCGTTTGGAGTTTCCTCTTCTTTGAATTCCATGTTCATGTTTTCTTTCTGTTTTCTCTCCTCCTTCTGATTGTTTTTTACTGGTCTGTATATGACTGTTAGTCAGCCATGTACATTGCAAATCTCTTAATCTATAGCTTGCTTTTAAAATTTACTGGCGCACCCTGGTGGAGTAGCGGTTAGGTTAATCACCTCTGAAGGGGCCAGGCCAATAAAGTGCTTCTTACTCCTCTTTCTTCCTCTCTTTCTATTTGCCTTCATTTCTGCACACACCTTTTCTTTAAAAAAAGAAAATTAAGTTAAATTTATAGTATAGAAGTTCTTTACCTGAAAAATTTGTCAGCTGTTTCCTTTTAGTTTATACATTATTTAAGAGATTCTTCCTAGGCATTCATACAGTAATGGCTATGTATTCTTAATTGTCATAGTTGGGTGAAGGTAGTTAAATTTATTATATATTAATTTCTACTTCTGTGTGTTTCATAAATGTTTTAAATTAAAATAAGTTCACAGGAATGTGTTTAGTCTCAAATGTGCTAAAAGTTTTATTATATAGAAAAATCAGTTGCCCTAATAATAAGCCAAAGCTTGTAACTTGGTGGGGCTAATGTATTAACTTTTATCTCTATCTAAGATTTTGTCATTTGATCTTCTCTTAAAGCACTTTGTTGTTAGGTTAAAATATTACCAAGAAGAATTGCAATTCTACCTGAAAGAAAGCCTTACCTGCTCTGAGGATACAGGAATACATACTCACACTTTTTTCTTCTAAAAGTTTTATTTTGCTTTATATATTTACATCTTTGATCCATCTGGATTTTATTTTTGTATATCAAATTTCCCTTAAGTAGGCCAGTTTCTCGATTCTCTCTTCTGTTCCATTGATTCTGTGGTCTAGTCAGTACCGCTATTCTAATTTATAAGACTTTAATAGAGTGAGTTACCCCACCTTTTTACTGTTTTACAGAAAAGTCTTGAATCTTCTTCCAAATGAGATCACCTTTTCAAATTTCACCAAAAAACTAGGGATTTTGTTTCTAATCATACTGAATTCAAATATTTGATAAAAACTGCCATATTTATAATATTGAGGCTTCTCAACCATGAACATGATATACTGTTAATTTAATCATGTCTTTTATGCCCTTTAAGGATGTTTTATAACCTTTTCCATAAAACCCTGGCACAACTTTAATGCATTACTAGCTTGAATATTGTGTTTTCTGGTTGATTATTAGTAATATAAATAAGTGCTATTTTTTGTTAGTCTTATCTCTGCCAACCTTACTATTATTCGTTCTAATAATAGTGGCCATAATAAAAAAAAATATTACTTTGTTTCTTACTTTACTAGCAATACTTCTATCATTAAATCACGGTCTCTATTTGCCTGAGATTTCTGATTTTTTATCAGGTTACAAAGGATGTTTCCTTCTGTTTCTGGTTTGCTAAGGTTTTTGATAATCATAAATAAATCAGGGTTAAACTTTATTAAATATTTTTCTTCATCTTGATGATCATGCAGTCTTTCTTTCTTTGACCTGTTAATATGGGGATACACATTAATAATTTCTAGTGTGGATCTATCATTTCCTTCTGTAGTAGTCTTGTGTTTTCCTATCCTTACTCTCCCTCCCTCAATATGAATATATTCTTTTTTTTAAAGGAAAGCTTCAGAAAAGAATGACTAACATCAGAAATAGGCAGGCAGGCAGGAAGGAAAAGGGATGCACTGTATTCACTTTATTTAGTCGTTCATCTTGGTTTTCATAGTGGCCCAGGTGTTGAACCTGGGTCCTCAGGATATGTGGCCTGTGCTTTGGGCTGAAGGCAGCTAACTAAACCACTGCTCTACCAGGATGATCCAAAAAGAATATATTCTTAACCTACATGTGTTTTGTGGAAGATACATCTTAATTTTGGTTTATTTTCTTAAGTGTTCTTATCTGCTGCCTGTGTACCTTTTATTCTTTGTGTTCGAAGAACAGCTGTGTTATGCTAGAGGAAGGCAGAAGAAACTTGTGCTAAAATCTGAGTATGCTGCACCAAATGGACATTACCTTGGTGGAAAGTTGCAGGAAATGCATTTTAAGATTCTTTAATATTAAAAAATAATTCATGCTTTAAAAACAATTTTTTTTTTTTTTAATATTTAAGATTGTATTGTGTAGGCCAGGCTCCTTAGACTTTATCTTATCAGGTTGAATAATTCAAGGACCTAGAGAATAACATGACAGAATTGGAGATAGAGATTAGTAATGTGTAGGAGGAGAGAAACATACAGTAAAAGCAGAGACCCATTAAAGAGCAGCTGTAATATCTAAGATTGTAGTGATGAGAATCTAGCTTAGTCAGACTAGCAGCATAACAAAAAGGAAAGGACAGATGTGAGGACTGTTGCAGTTTTACTTGATATTTACTTTTATATAAAGAAGATAAAGGAGAGAATTGAGTATCTTTATGCAGTTTTGAACTAATTAGAAAATTTGCTGTTGATTAAAATGCAAAAGTTGGAAAACGAAGCCTTTGGGGATATAGTTAGTCTGTGTAAGGTAGGAAACTCCTAAGAAGATAGTGACTATTTCGGAAGAGTCTTCAGGATATTATCATGTGCAACTCAGTGAAAGCTTTTTGGTGATGTCAGTGCTGGTGAAAATGACAAAGCCTTCTAAGAGGCAATGTGATGTAGGGTTGGAAGGAACACAAAATTCAAAGTCAAAAATTTGAATCCAGCCTGTGTGAAAATGGGTCTCAGTGCTTACATCTAAGGAAAAAATCACCACTACCTCAATGATTTGTTTTGAATATCGAATGAAATAGTACTTGTGCACCGTGGAGCAGCAGTGGTTAGGTCAGTTACCTCCAAAGGAGCAAACCACACAGCCCTGTCTTCAAGTCCGGGATCCGGCGGGAAACAACCAGTATGAATAAATAGAGATCAAATAAAGATGCTTCCTCCACCTCTCTCTTTAAAAGAAAAGAAATGGCACTTGTGAAATAATTTCAATTTTACAACGTTAAGAAGGTTTATAATAGAAAGGCTAGAAGAATAGTGAGTAGGTGAGATAGTGGTACAGTGGAATAAGGGATAAGTCAGTCAGAGGTAGCATGTAGGGTGGCTCTACTAAAGACAAGTTCAGGTGATCTCAACATAACCCAGAGCAGCACTATCAAGTAGGGCTTTCTGCAGTGATGGAAATACTCTACTGTGTGCCCTGGTGGCTCAGGCACTAAGCCAGCAGCTGGGACCATGGGAAGCCCAAGAACTCAGGTTCGTAATCCTGGGGCAGGGTAGGGGGAGTTACAAATAAAAACAAAACAAACAAAAAATTTAACATGCTTCCATCTCTCCCTGCTTTCCCCCTATCTAGCTGTTGAACTCTTGAAATATGGCTGATATCCACTTGAGGAAATAATTTCTAATTTTTTAAATTATAGTAAAATATACATAACATAAAAGTTACTGCTTTAGCCATTTTTCAGTGTACAATTTGATAGCATTAAGTACACTCACTGTTTTGTACATTCACTACTATTCATACTGTTACTCATTTTCAAAGCTTTTTCATCGTCCCAAACAGAAACTCTGTATTCATTGACCAAAAACTCCCCAATTTCCCCTCTCCTTAGTTTCTGGTAATCTCTAGTGTATTTTCTGCCTCTGTGAATTTACCTATTCAAGCTATTTCAGATAAGTGAAATCATATAATATTCTTTTGCATCTGTCTTATTTCACTTAGCACAATGTTTTCAACGTTTATGTTGTATCTATATCAGAATTTAGTTATTTTTTATGACTGAATAATATTTCAATATAGGTCTAGACCATATCTTGTTTCTTCATCTCTTGATTGACACTGGGGTTGCTTCCACCTCCTGGCCATTGTGAATTATGCTGCTGTGAACATTTGCCATCATATAGGTGTCTGATTTTTCTACCTTGTTTTTAGTTCTTTTTGAATGTATAACTAAGAGTAGAATTGCTGAATCATATGGCAATCATATGTTTACTATTTTGAGAAACTGCCAAACTTTTTCACAGCAGCTGTACCATACTACATTCCTACCAGCAATGCTCAGTAGTTCCAATTTTTCTGCATCTTCACCAAAAACTCATTGTCTTCTGGTTTTCTTGATAATATCCATCCTGATGGATGTGAAGTATGTATCTTACTGTGTGGGGGTTTGCATTTCCCTAATGATGAATACTGTTGAGCATCTTTTTATGTGTTTCTGCTATTTGTCTATTTTCCTTGAAGGAATGTCTTTTCTAATAATTTCCCCATTTTCGAAGCAGGTTGTTTTATTGTTGTTGAGTTGTATATTTTAGATAGAAATCCTTTAGCAAATACTTGATTTGCAAATATTTTCTCCCATTCAGTGAGTTGTCTTTTCACGCTTTTAATAGTGTCCTTTGATACGCAAATGGTTTTAGTTTTGATAACTCCATTTTTTTTTTTAATCTTGTCTATACTTCTGATGTCAGATCCAAGAAATCATTGCCAAATTCAGCATCATGATGATTACGTTGTACCCTGTATTTTCTTCTAGGAATTAAAAATTTTAGGTTCTACATTTAAGTCTTTGATCCATTTTGAGTTTGATCCATTTTGAGTTTTCTGGGTTTATTGTTTTTTTGTTTGTTTTACTATATATAGTGTTGGAAGGTAAAGATCTAATTTCATTCTTTTGTGTGGGGATATCCAGATATTTGATGCAGTGTGTTGAAAACTGTCCTTTCCTCATTGAATGGTGGTTGACCATATATGTGAAGGTTTATTTCTGGACTTTTTATTCTGTCTCACTAGTCTGTGAGTTCTTATACCCGAACTAAACTATTTTGATTACTGTAGCTTTATAGTAAGTTTTAAAATTGGAAAGTGAATCCTCCAACACCTGTTTTTCTTTTTCAATATTGCTTTTAGCTATTTGGGGTCCTTCCAGGTATCACATGAATTTAAGGGTCTGTTTTTCTGTTTCTGAAAAAATAATAACCATTGGTATTTTGATCAGAACTGCATTGAATCTGTAGATCACTTTGGGTAAAATTGTTGTCCTAACATACTAAGTTGTCCAGTTTATGAACATAGGATATCTTTCTGTTTGTTAAAAATGAATTTTTTATTTTCTTTGATTTAGGCAATTTAAGTTTCAGTTGCCATATGTGGCTGGTAGCTACTTTATCGACAGCATAACTCTAGAAAATCATATTCAGATTTACTTTGCTTTCTAAAACATTGGACTGTAGTGACATCTGCAGAGGCCTCATAGTACCAGAATCATTACTGGTCTCTTCCTGTTTCTATATAAATAGACATGGTGTCCAGAATAGGACAAACGTCCTAAAACAGATTCCCTCTGTGAATGAAGATAGTGATTATTTTAAAGCACTTAACCCTTGTTCATCACTCTGATGCTGTTTTTGTGGGGGTAACAACAAAATGTGTCAGTAATTGTACTCCCAGTTCCATTTTCCTTGAGAGTCAGGAGTCCAAAAGACACCTGTATACCAAAACCTGAAACTAAAAATACAGACTTTAATTAGTTAATTAAACTAGGAAAATCCCTTCTGTGTCCATTTTCTCTTTCCCTACCAGTTAAGAAGTAACATTAGGACACAGTAAAACTGTGTCCTTAGTAAAGTTTCACAGTGTCCTCCTGCTGCTGTCTCCCTAGCATCTATCTCTGAAGACTCCCTGGAAAGATCTACAGATATCAGAGTGAACAGGACGCTTTTCTTAAAAACTTTTTTAAGGAAAGGTGCAGGCAAGAATGAAAGCGAATAAACAAGAAGAGAGAGGAGGAAGAATCATTTTCATTTTTATTTTTATTTAAGTTGTATATGTTGGTTGTTCCCCCAGTCCAGGGATGTGAGTCCAGGTCCTTGGGATGTATGTAGACTGCACTTGGCCAGAGGCGGCTGATCTAACCACTAAACCACCAGGATTTGCCAGTAAATAGGAAAACTTAATACATAAAATGAGGAGTTTTAGATCTTAATGGCTATCAGATACAGACAGCTCTCCAGAAAGAAAATGCCTTTGGCCATGGATATCTTGTAGCAGTGGGGTTTTGTGTGTCTTGTATAAAAATTCTGTTATGATTCTCCTTCAGAATCTGTTTGGATTCTGTTAAGATTCTCCCTCCAGTCAACTTCTAGACTGGAAGTGGAGCTTTTATATCCTAGCCTGCCTATATAACCTCCATACCAACCTCTCCTAAAAGGAGGATGATAATCCCTTGTATGTTCAAATTGGACTAGTTCAGCAGCTACCCATTTCTTCATCTTTCTGCCCTATAGCTTTACCCACCCTCACTCTCATCCCTCTCCTTATGCAGAGATAGCTTCTTTTTTATAGTATTTGGGTTTTCCCACACTAGAGTGATTTATCACCACTCTTCCAAAATGCCTGTGCTAACCACTTGGGTGTTCTAGTGTCAGAACCTAAAAGTGTCCCAGCTATCCCACCCACCCTCCTCAGCTCTTTTTCTCTCCTGGGTTGTTGTCCTGGAATGCGATTCCTCTTGGATTTCAGTGTTTGCAGTCTTTCTTGGGTGGAGCTTTGAGCTGTTCACAGGAGTGCTGGTAATGTCTGGCCTTCAGTGTTGCCAAAGGCAAAAAGCTGGCCTCTTCTCAGTTTAAATCACATAGTTGGATTCCTGGGGCAGTGTTAGATGGAGGGTGGAGTGAGCAAATACCACTCTCTTCCTACTGTGTTTTCAGGAAATGATTATAAAGCAGCTGTAAGTGCAGAAGAAGTCAAAAGAATGGATCCCCTTTCACTACTATCCCCTCCCCAGAAAAGATGAACATATTCATATATATTCGTTTTCGCTCTCTCCTCTCTCCTCTCTCCTCTCCCCTCCTCTCCCCTTCTCTCCTCTTCTCTCTCTCTCTCTCTCTCTCTCTCTCTCTCTCTCTCTCTCTCTCTCTCTCT